>JANTOP010026482.1:0-12350 GCA_027564815.1 Symmerus nobilis | reverse complement strand
ATGCATATGTAACTACGCTAAATTTAAAATACCCTCAACTTAATTTCGAGGAAATTGGAATCTCAATACTATAATACAATGAAATACTCCTATATCGCAATGTGACTAAATATTGTACCCAACATACGTACCACTAAGTAAATACGTGTGTGTTACTTATGATTTAATTTTTTATACATGAATACCGATGTCCGATATTCCTACTTCTTTTGAAAGTATTAAGTCAACAGCAACTTAAGAATTTGAAGTGGTTGTCTACCACCATATAATAATAATCCATTATTAATAAAATGAAAAATTTCGAAACTGTGGGATCGTATGTATAATATATTATTGGTATAAGCCCCTTTGCTAATCGTTTAATTCTCCCAAAAACTTATATCATCCTGTATTAACCGTCAAAAGTTACAAATACAATCATTTATTATTATACCACTTTTTACCGCATGCAACTATAATGGATGATACCTATACATACTTGTGAAGGTAATAATGCGATTATTTTCCTATTATAATAACAATATAAGCGTAAGTGAATATGATAATAAGTATAACGGTAATAATAACTTACAAATATTATTCATATTAGATGGTGTGTCCTTAACTTTACCCTCCTCAACCAATAAAATAACATTAAAATGGTATAAGTATTCATAACCGATAGGAAGTAATTGGTTCCCCATGTAACTATTTGTTATTTTTTCAAGCCCATCGAAAACCATTTATAATTTCCTAACCCGAGAAATGAAATGTGTTAAATAATAAATTTCATTTTTAGACATTGTATGTAACAAACGTGATTGTATACGATGAACAGATTGCTGGAAAATCATGTACCGTGAAAATCTCTCGCGCCCATACAATTTTATATTTTTCCACAAGTTTACCGCAAATAAAATAAAATACAATATATTTGGCAATATTATAGGGTGCTCGTTGTTCTCATAATTTAGGGTAGTTTGAACATATTTTTTTTATAAACTATGTGATATTTGATAAGATGTGGAAATGAACATTTTATAAAAACAGTTAGAAGATTGTTTAAGAATTTCGAAAAGTAAAAGAAATTATATATTGGAGTTAGTAATAGCATCTTCTATCTAATGCTATATCCATTTATTATATTATTAAATTTATATGATGTGAACAGAAATTCAAATTTAGATTTTACAAATCTATAACATATTTTGCCGGTTTATGTACATGGTATAACATTAGGTTGACGTTCAACGACCGAAGTCAGGTTGGCAAGTACTGGTGGTGGCAACTAATGCTCCCACGAGGATTAAGGTACAAGATGATAGCAACAGGTTCAGGAAACATCGCTCAATATGTAAATTTTTATTAAGACGTCTTTAATTTCACATAGATTAGAATGTCCGGCAGTTACTTTTTTGTTTAGTCAGTACAGTTCTGCTTCCTCATATCGTTTTATAAACTTACCTCAAATTTCTTTTAATCCGTCTTTTTAAAATGTTATGTAACCGAACATATGTTGTGTAGACACGTCTGTACTCTGTATATACCGATTTTTATTGTTTTTGAAATAAGGGGAATAAAATAAAGCTCTCATAATAACAATATTTATGTAGGTGAAATGCCATACGATAGTATGAATTTAGTTATACCCAGGAAAAAATATTTGAAAAACATTTGATCACTTTTGATTTTGGGACATATGATGGTTGACTTTTGATTAGGGTTCAATTTTGATCAGTGGTTTCGTATCTATCATTTTATCCCTCCAGTTATATGTCAGATAGCAGAATTAATATTCCTTTTTGGTACAGAAACCGGTAGTTTAGTTGCATGTATCCATCCAAATAGGGTGGATTGAATTGTAGTATAATGTTTTTTGTCTCGTTTCATTTTCCCAAGCATTATTACACATTCCCTTGTTGTTTGGTTAATATTTCGTTAGTCAAATTATGTTTCTTAGGGCTTAGCAAGGGTAAGTTTACGAATTTTTTTTTGGAAGGACCATATTACTGTAAGGAACAACTTTTTTGTTATGTTAAATGGCATACTTTTAACATTTTAAAATTCTTATAAATAAAAAGAAACAAAATGGTTAGCCGTACAGCTGTCTGATGTGTGGTAGTTCAACATCATCACTGCTGTGACGCGCAAACGATTCCGAAAACACATGTCTTGAAATTGGAAAAAACGACTTAGGTCATCGACGAAATAAAATATCCACAAATACCAGGAAAAAATTTCAAAGATCCATCAATTGATTTGGTTCCAAAAAAGAGTGCATTTTTATATAATATGTAAATTCGGATTATTATTCCTAAAACATTAATACGTTTCTTTTTATTTCTTTCTCTCCTTACCCTAATTTACTAGATATACCATTTCAAATATTCAAAGTTTTAGTACGATTGTTTTTGGAAATTAGTCGGTTCAACCGTCATTTTTGTGTTTTTAAATTGGAATAACTCTGGAACGAATGATCAGAAGGGGTACTGTGAAGAAATATTTGAATTATTTTGAAGAGTAGAACCCGAATGTATTTAATTGGACCAAGTCAATTACAGGCAGAGGAATCGCGTGTCCCCTACATTTGAAAACATGGTTTCGAGAAAACCTAATTTAAAGTTTTAAGACATATTTGCAATAGTTTAAAAATTTACCTTAAACCATGTCCTTACATTTTTTCAGAATCCACGTCCATCCGAATAATTTAAAGCATGAAATGGCCTTGTTAGTTTTATTTCACAACAAGACCCTAAAATGATTGGCCTGTTACCGCTATAGGTACTTACACAAAAGCATCTGCCGTGACACAAAATAGTCGTATTTTTAACCATGTATTCTTTGCACCTGAACATAATTTAATACTCCATAAAAAATTTGAAATTATCTAACTTGAAACTAACATTGAACAGGAAGATTCATAAAAGTATCAAGAATTCAAGACATATATTTAACTAAATTTCGATCCCTTTTCCAAAAATATTATATGACTTTAGGCCAACCATAGAAAATCTAAGCCAACGAAGAATAATAAATCGATCGGTCAAGTTAAAAAAATTTAGCTTGGGATGGTTAATCTGAAACCGAAATGCACCCAATCATTTTTATTAATTTTCATTAAATAAAGAATTATTTATTTATTATATATTTTTTCTGAGACCAATAAATATTGAAATTAAAAAGACTTAGTGTTAGTATTTCTGAGTTCACTGTTTTTTGAAAAAGTTAACTATTGCTGATGAAAAAGTTTAGCTACGACTAAAATGAGTAAAATGAAAGGAAATAATACTTAAAATTAAAAGAAAGCAACAATTTGACGTAAAAGTAAAGTAAATTTTCAGCTTTATAACAAAATAGTTTCATTATAGAAAATTTAAGTCATATCAAATATGGTTAGCAAAACTTCACATATGGTTGCTCGAAGATATATTTTTACTTTCAGAAAAATCCTGTTATCCGGGTTAGTAATATCAGATACGTTACAAATAACAGCCATGCAGTACGAAATAAGCAAGCATTTAGAAATGGAAATAAATCTTATCTCCTCCGGTGAATTCAGGATATCCCTTGTTTTAATGATTTATATCATTTATATTATAATATAGTATAATAATTTTAGGTAGCTGAGTCTGAAAATGACAACGAATTTTCCAAGAAACTTTAAACTGTATTTTTTAAAAATTTTGATATTAATTATGTTAACCATTTAATATGAAATGTCTACGTTTCGTTAAACGTGATCTAGAGTAATTAGAACTAATATTAAAAATGTCGACATTGCCCATTGAAGTTCGATCGTGTGATCATTAATTAATGGAGTGCGAGTAAGATAGGAACGCTAGATAGAAAGCGATTTTATAGATGTTACGGTATCCGGAATATTCTTTTTTTTAATTTATCTCGATTCATCTTTATTTATCATCGACTAATTTATCAAATAATTTGTAGTCCCTCTGTTCAACCAGTTGTCCAGATGCATTATTCGCATTAATTTGGCGATAACACGGTACTTTTTATAACCAATATTTGCTTCCTGGCGGATTTTTTCTATTTACGAGTGGCACCCAAATACAGTGATGGGCCGCCCGACATAGTGACAACCCACTAACTATAGTAAAACTATATTGCGAGACATGTTCATCAGTTCTAGCTTTAATTACTATATTAAAGTATAATAATAATAATCATTTATTTGTTGAATTTTTTTTATAGTCAGTTTAGTCAAGAGAATAAATATTAGGTGAAAAACAATACATTTCGCTACAATATAAGGGAATCGGTCGTTGATCAAAATAAATAAAAATGATGACTTTTTTTTCAGAATTCAAAATAGAGGTCTTCAAATTTGCTTCAATTTCGACAAAGTTGGGGGTTGCAGATACAAATTAGAAGTTAAGTTTAAAAAATCCAAAATGACGGCTCAAAATTTGTGTGAACAAGAAATTTTTCTAGATTAAAATTACAACTTAATGTGCCATATCAAGAGATCGATTAGCGAAACATGTGAATGTGGAAAATAGTAGGACCCGTATATACCATTTCCTGCTACTCCATGCACATCATGAACTTTAAACGTGCACTTTTATCAATATTTTCATTATTTAATTATAAGGACATTTCGAATTTTTGCAACTATTGTCAATTACTATTCAGAATATACACAGGTGAAATCTGCTATTGGATGTAGTATTTTTAATTGTTCTAATCGCACATTCACATACAAATATATTCGGGAATTTCAGAAGGAAAATTGTTGAATTCTTCCAAAAGCAACTTTTTGTTATTTATTTTTGCCAAATATATACTCGAAATTTTTCCTAAAATTCTGACTAATACTTGCCTATATCCTTGTTGTTCAATTCCATCAGACTATCGTATTTATATTTCCGTATCCCATCTTTTATCGTGGTTCACCAACCAACAATATACATCTAATTATACATTTTACATCTAATTTAACTTCTTGCAAACTCGTTGGCGTACTAATTTTAAATTTTATTAAATACAATAAAATTAAATTTATTTGACGAATAAACAATATTTAAATCTGAATATTTAATAATTCAGTGATGAGCGTAAATTCGGATGGGACAACGTAAGTGATCGTTCCAATATGCACCGTTGAACATAAATGCTGCTTGTATGGTTCCTGGGAAATTACTTTCAAAGGAAAGTTTTCAAATAAAAGTATATATTAAGCTTAAATTATTAACAAGGCATGGTTTTTGATTGGTCACGGTTTATAACCGGTCAAGGCTTTTGGACCGGTCACGGTCAACCGGTTAACCGGTCTATGCTGACAGCACTAGTAATCATGGTAGTCATGTAATTATCACACCAATGGCATATGTTGCCAAAATAATGTCCAAACTCTATTGTGTGGAGTAATTTATATGATACAGACTTCTTGGATATGTGTCGCCTAATTGTCTCTCTCTGATATGAATATACTAATTATTTGCTTATTAATAATTTTAATAATTTCACAAATTTCACGTTGTTTTTTTCTGTTTATTAAAGAAATTAAAAAATTTTTAATTATCATTCGATATTATTTATGATTCGAGATGAAAACTCAATAAGATAAAATTTATAGCAATATAAAGTATAATAATTGTCACATAGGTGTGGTTTGTTATGGCTTAATATTTAAAAAATAATTGTATTAAAATACAATAATAATCTGACAAATATTATAATTAGTTCGATTACCGATTAATATTTATTAATTTCCTTCATCATTTCGATTACCCATAGACAGAGCTTCGATCCTGCGCAGCATGTGGCGAACCAATATCCGATCGATATTTTTTAGAAGTTGGCGGTTGCTCATGGCACGGATCATGTCTTCGATGTTGTGTATGTCTATCACCATTGGATCGACAACCATCGTGTTTTTTGCGTGAGAGACAAGTGTATTGTAAGGCCGATTATGCAAAGTAAGTTAATGGAAAAAGATTATTATTAAATTATTGATTTAATTTGATATGTAAATGAATTGCAATATTTATAATTTCTTAAAATAAATTTCTTCTCAACTAAATTAAAAAACTCTGCGTATCTCACTGTGAGAACCCCATAAAAATACTTGACGGATTTTATAATCCCCACAAAATCCGTGGAATCCATTCCCTAAAATTGGTGTTTCGAGTTTTCTTAGCGGCCATGGGAATTTTGAATATTCTTATATAATTGATATTTGATATTAAGTTTTTTGAAAATTGAAGAGTATAAATATAAACACTTAACAAACCAAGTAGCGGAGTTTAAAAAATTATAGCGGATAGGAAATGTTTCCATTGCGTGGAGGAACAGTTACTTTTATTATAGTTCCTTTCAACAATATCAACGATCGTATATCATAAATAGACATTGAGACACCACTGAAATAAATACGATAAACATATTTATCTTTTTACCTAAAAAAATAAAGATCAATTCATATAAATATACAATAAAACTTCGAAAAGAAACATGCCGAATTACGTATAAATTGAATTTTTAAGATATGTAAATGAGGCTTACTGAAAGAAAACAACATTTTACTTTCAGTTATAATCGTAAATTGGTAGAAAGAAAATGATCATAACATCGAAGCTTACAAGTATTTACTTTTGTATGATTTTAGCCGATTGTATGAATTTAGCGGGTTAAAAAAATTAAATAGATCATTTAAAATTCATATTTAACTGTTATTAATTATAAATTATAATTGCAATATCAAAGAGTACAGTACCGCTTATACAAATAAAAATTCGCAAACCATGAATATTTCTTCAATTGACCGAAAAAATATTGATATTATTGTATTACCGAAAAATCATCATCAGCATTATTTTGGTATCTTTATAACATTTGTGAAAAATCTGCTATGAAAGGTATATTATTTTGGTAGAGATATACAATTAGACAGATTTCATTTCGTTTAATTGCCACCTTTAAGATTGCGAATAAAATTGTTATGGACAAAATTTTGATAGGATGCAGTAAATTTATTAATTTATGTTTTATTGTCAATATAAGAGAAATTCGATTAAACAATGTTAAAACGATTTTATTTGGATTATTAAAAGGCAGTTGTATTCATATGATGGGTGAATGAACATGCTAAAGATGGCCTAATATTCGTAACTGCAATTAATTGACTATTTAAAAACAATCACTTCACAAATATCTCTTTGATGTTAATTTAAGTAAAATTTAAAAGTAATAATTTGAAGAATATTATTCGAGATCTAAGAATGAGATCTAGGCATTCAATTTGAAATTTCAAAGAGTATGTTCACTATTACTGGCAGAAATTACTATCAAATACATAAATGAGATTTTAGAATTTTTACAATTCTTTTATAATGTAGTTCTAACATGTGTATATACAATATTATAGGAATATACAGAGTTTTATCAAAATAAGTAATTTTGTTCAGCTGCATTGCGATACAATATTCCAAAATATTTTGAGGACAATTTATGAAAGAATGGTTTCGGAAATTAATCTAGAGACCTTGATATACACTATTTATAAAACTTAAAATGGCGCCACATAAAACCGCTATATCAACCCAAATAAAATTCCATTCTATGAATATTTATTAAATGTAAAATTTGTTCAATATTGTTATTTAGTTTCGGTAATGCTTAATCGATTTTTAAATATCTATGAATGGGAAAATTGTTCGATCAAATTTTGCGTGGAAGTTGAGGTATTTTATTTCCGTATACTATACATAACACAATTTATTATTTAAATTTAATTGATCATAATATTAATAATATCTTATAATAATATTAACAATTACTCAATTATTTATTATTTTACTATTGTAAATTATAATAAAAATTATCCAATTAATCAATAAATTTAATTGAACTGAATTAAAATTATCAAACATGCCGAATAGGAATAAAAATACAGAATATTAATCTAGAAAATATTTTGGCCGGTAATTAAGGTAGTAGTCTGGTAAATTGCACGTTATTTTACGTCTTGCTCGGGAATTTTTTTATATGGGCAAATAAAATCCAATGGTTTTGTTTTTTTGGTATGTTATAATTGACATCTAAGGGATATAAAAAACATTTTTTTTAACTTCATTTTACAACGCTTTATTATTATAATTATTGGTCAAAGTAGACGCCTAAAAAAAAAGGTACGTGGCTGGCCCGGGTGATTTCGGCTCTTGAGGACATCTGAAATAAAAAAATCGAATTGATTGTTAATCTGTAGAGTTGTCGTTCTGGCCGGAACTAGGATTATTAAATTTTATCAGAAAATAACGACATGGCGGACTTCGAAAAAAAAGTTATTTTTTTCAGCCACAGATCGGGCTGTAAAATGGAAAATTAGGGATGGAAAAAGAAGATCCTAGTCAGATAGAAAACGTTTTTTTACCCGGGCCGACTGAAAAAACGTTGTTTCGAGAAAAACGTGTTTAAAGTTTCATAAACAGATTTTTATAACAAAAAAAATTTTTTTTGGTAACCTTTAGATGTCAATAATAACATACTAAAAAAACAAAACCACTGAATTTTATTTTCCCATTAAAAAAAATTCCCGATGATGACGAAAAAAAAACATGCAAGTTACCAGACTACTACCTTAAACGATCAAATCATTTGTTTAAAGTTTAAACGATCAAAACAATCAAATAACACATTTTCGTCAGAACACGCTTCCATAGTACCCCTAGCCTTACACACACATTGCCATTATGTAATGCATAACATGAAGCCATTTAGTTGCTTATTCTTGAATTTAAAGAATGATGGATATTGCAACTTCAATTTTATGCGAAACTTGCCCGACATGATTTATTACTTTCTATCTCTTTCTTTCTTTCAGTTTCTTTAGTTTCGTTTCTTATCTGAGACTTCTCGTTTTGGAGATTGACAAAGCGGTCATATGTTCAGATGTGTAATTTACAAGTTAATATAGTCGCTATTTTGCCTATTATTCTTTACGACTCATCTATTTTGCTTCAAATTTGTATATAGAGAGTATTAGCTTATATAGCAATTTTGATTTATTATTTCTGAGCACTAACGAATATAGTTTCATGTGATACTGGATGATCATTTAGGCTTGGTCGTTACCATATATTATGGTATGGAGGCCTCTTGTATGTATATAGGTATATGGCAAGGACATATAGACTGTTTTCAAATTATTTAATTAACAAATGACAACATATTAGACAGAAAACTATTGAGACTGTTAGAAATTCTGGAAAGTAAAATAGAAGCTTTAGGGGACTCTATGACTGTTAACAGCGGTTGTTGAGTCATCATTTATAATTTTTATTTTTCATATAAATTGGGTCATGTAAATAATGCATCCAACGTAATATTATTTATTTTCTATCGATTAATAAATTATATGTGGTTGTTGAAAAGAAAAAGAAATCCATAAAAATAATAAAGCATGCATCAGGTGTCATTTATTTATTAATTAAACCAGCATTTAGAACATGGAACATATTTGATAATATAATTGCAGTAATTCTGTAAAAATGTAAACTCGATGTAATATAGGTGCAAGCAAATAGGCATGCCTAAATGTAAATCTATAGACAACCTAACCTTTTTAATGGAAACCTATCTTTAAGAGCAAATATATTTCCAAATAAACTTAATTTAACTCATTAAATCTAATTTAAATATTGGATTAAGTTAAAAAATGAAGATTTAAATCGAAATAAATGGATATAATCAATCATCATATAGAACTTCTTATAATTGAAATAAGGATTGTGACAACACATTTTATATTTACCCTCGAATTTAATTTCCGTTCTGCCCTTTCAAATATCAATCAAAATAATATTGAATCCAGGAATGACACCGGTTCTTCTTGTTCATGAGATAAAGATTTGAGTTTAGATAAAGAAATGTAAACACAATAATTTCAAGAATTTTAATCGCTCTTCATATAATGGCATAAGTTATGCTAACCTAAGACTAAGTATATAGTTCCTTAGTTGCTCATTATTAATTTATTATCGATCAAATAATTAATTTGTAACATACTTTTATGTGATTATGTTGTGGAAAACTGGAGTCATAGTATAACCTTATAGTTAAGTTCGGTATAGGAGATATTTTGTTTTGTAGGCATTTTACTTTGATGCAAAACTTTTCATCAATTTTTATATCAAAGTCGTGTATTCACACAAGCACGTTTACATAAATGATTGTTAACAATTAACAGATCCTTTATTTACTAAAGTACTGTCATAGACAAACGCTTTGGTTTGGAAGTGGAATATTAAATCATCCAAACTACTAATTTATCTGTACTATATATTGATATATAATTATAGTTTCAGTGTCACATGTACATGAAAAATTTATAAGCGTAATGAATGACACATAAAATACGTTTAGTTGAGGGGAATAATAAAAAAATGATTGCCGATGACCTAGTTTGCAGAAATAGACCGTTGATTATAAACTCAAACACTGATTGAACATAATTTTATTGAACTTCATAACTAATATTAAAAACACTATAGTTTTATGCGACTTGCATTTATAATTAGGTCTTAATGTCTTAATAAGATATCCTCTTAACATATGACATAACCTATTATATCTCTTATAATATTCTTTGAATATATAAGGAGGATGCAACCCATTATTCATAAGTACATAATTAATAAATGATATTTATCCGAATAACATATCTTTCGATAATGATCGTTTTAACAAATATTGAATGCAACACATCATTATATACTAAATTATAGAAAGGGCATACTTCTTAATTACCATTTACCTCCAGCTCATTTTTAAGAACAACTTCCGTCCAAACGATGCAATAATAATACTTTCAAATTGCAGTAGAGTATAACGAACATGGTAAGAAAATTTGGCTCGTTATGGTCAGTTATAATATTTTAGAAAACTTTTATTCATTTTATTCATAACACTATTCATTTTTTATTAGATCATATTAGATTTTAATTTTCCATCTCCAAATAAAATAACGTTTACATTGTTTCTGTAGTTTCTTTTATTTCCTTTTTATGAACATTTGAAAATGTATATTTCTGAATAGAACCATTTGGACGTGTAATACGAATATATGGTATGTCAAGAATTTTAAACAATTGGTGCGAAAGGAAAATCGGTAAGAACAGGAACAAATCCAGTTGCATTATAAAATTGTTGAATAGTTTAAGCTGGTAATAAATTCCCTTTTATTCCGCAAAATTCAAATTTATACTAAAAACGAATTTCTACATGATATGTAAATGATACATTCTTATAAGATTGAATAGAATCTATATACTACACAAAAATAAATATTCTCGAGTTATGGGATGAAGAAATTTATTTTTATTTTTCATTTTTTGTTGGAATGCATCTTTACGGAGCATCAGCAAAAAATAAAGAAATTTTATTTAATAGAATTTTTCATACTATTGAATGTATGGTAGAGTCGACAGTACTTAAATATACGTTTAATTTTACTATGTATGTATGCAAAACCCAGCAATAGTAAATTTTTCTAACGTCTAAACCTCTAAACATGTCTGTGATGAGATCTCGATTTGATATATGTACTGTCCCAATTTCAACTTCCTATCTCAATCCTTACTGATTTTAACTTTAAAATGAAAATATCACAAACCCGATACATCTTCTTAATATTCACCATTTTGGTTGATATTAAACTCGCAACCAAAAAAGGTTGTCGATGCCTGGGTTAGTATATTTTGTATTGTTAAGGGCCTGAACAAAAGATTTTGCAAGAAAATTTAATTCTCGCAAGAAATAATACTGAAGTCAGGCTTTTGAGGTGTTCGTTTTCCTCAGGCCCTTACAATACAATACACAAACCCAATCTAATTTGCTTTTGATTTGGATAAACGGTTCGGTTGATATCGGGGCCACCGCAACTGCTTTCAAAAGAAAATGTGTTCTATGATAAGAGCTCTATTTCCCTCATTTTTAAATATTTTTTCATGAATTAAATCTTATAAATCTTACAAATACTTTAAGTTAAGATATGTATATTTCGATTGATTAAAACAATTCATAATAAATATTTATTAAAACCTATGACTATGAAAAGGGGTTTGATTCAATTGAAACATGGGCTTTAAACGCACTGGATATCAAATATTTTTATCAATATAAAAATAAATGTGTAATAATCCTACTAGACAACGGTTTCTTCATTTCTTGTTGTTAGTGTCGTGTACGAAAGCAAATGGCCTGAGGAGGATCCCAATGCAGATTACATTAAGGGCTTACTTCTAGTCATGCGGTCGAAAAAAAACAATTTTTTAATAATTTTTTTTAACTATATGTAATGATTAATATTTTTAATTACTATTTGTACATAAAAGAGTAACTTATAAAGAACA
>JANTOP010026471.1:0-12351 GCA_027564815.1 Symmerus nobilis | reverse complement strand
AATATATGTATGAGAAAATAAGTAACCTAGATTTTCGGTTCGTGTCTTTGCTAAATTGAAATTGTGGTTAGGTTCGTGTCTTGGATAAAAATAGGAATATTTTAGAAACATTGGGGAATTTGAATTATTATTTTACAAAATGTCCCGTTAATAATTGTCCTTTCCCAATCAAATAAACTTCCGTGTAAAATCAATTTGAAAAATTTTTTTCAAAAAGTTGCTAATCTAATGAACCCAAAATATTTCTAAAAAATTAATAAAAGGGATTTTATTCTCTGAAAATTTTTCGTCAAAAATCATCCCTTTGTTTGGATAAAAAATCGCCGGAAACATTCGATTTCATAGAATTTTTTGACAGCCTCGCGGAAAATTTCAATTTCCAAAAAATTCTATTAATAAATCGGAAAATCTGGTTATGAAAAATGAAACCTAAGAGTCCAAAAAAAAAAGCAAAAAACAAACTTTTTCAAAAAATTGATCATCTGATTTTAAGGGGACGATATAATGGTGAACATGAGGAACACGGTGACTTTTCAGGGACTTCTCTCGGAACAATAAAATTTTAAAAATTTTAAAACGGATTCAAATAAGAGATCGATCAATCCTTTAAGTTCAGAAGGTGCCTTCACAATTTGATTTTTTTTTTAATCTCAATGAAAATCGATTTGTTAGAAATTCAATGAAATTGTTCGATTTTTATTGTTCAATCCTAAGAATTTTTAAGAAAAAAAAATTTTCAAAAATAATGGCAAATTATTTCTAAAAAATATTTTTTGAAAATTTCGAAGATTCTGCGAAATCAATCCTGAGATAAAATTATCTCAAGTTTGAAGATAAAATTAAAAAAAATTATTTTGTCCAATTACGAACCGAAAATCCAGGATTATTAATCATGAGACCAATTTTTGAATTCAAAATTTTATTCACAAAAGTTTGCCAAACTTGGGTGAACTTATTTTCTTCGAATATCCGAAGAGCTTGACCGAATTACCAACTTTCCTAACAACTCCTTCCAATTTTTGAAATTAAATTTCTATTAAGAAAATATTGCCAAATTTGGCTGAACTAATTTTTGAAAAAAATCATACAACATAATCGGGATAATCAATCGTCGAGTACGGACAGAAAAGGGTCTAGAAAAATGAAACATCACAGGAAAAAGTCCATCAGAGTTGAGAAAAACAAATGTTAGGTGAGCCAGTATCTGGCCAGTTTGATGTTCCCTGAATATTCTTCTAACTTTAATTTAATTTAATTGAAGGACAGGCATAAATAGATAACTTTTTGGGGTAGGTTCAGAAAGGGGTGATCTGGTGATGATTTTATAATAAGCGAATAATTTAATATTAATAAAATTATATTTATTTATTATAATAAAAATCAATTATATATTTATAAGTTTATTATTTATTTCCATAAAAATTGTTATCATGTTTTAAAAAGAATTATATACGTCTACAGATGGCTTCTAAATAAATGTGTATCCCTTACACCGCTAAATGTCTAATAAAAATTACGATAAATATAAATGCCCTTTAAATACAAGATTTTATGTAAAAAAACATTTGTCAACATCCAAAAACCTCCTAGCTCCAATAAAACAGCCGCTAACAATTAAAAATCTTGATAACACAGTTATTATTATTTACAATTCATTTAATACTTTCATATTGAATAATTCATTTATATAATTTTTTTCTTGCCATTTTATTTACTTTAATGAACCAGTATTTTAAAAAAAATAATTTACTTAGTCGTGCCAAGTATTTTCATAGTAAAATCAGTTGAGTTTAAACCGTCAAGTAGTTCAGACTTACTATAAAAAAAGTTTTTTTTTAGATAACAATTTTAGTAGTAGATACTTCGTATATCCAATCAAATCAAATTCTATGAATTCAAATAGAAACAATGTATTTTTGTATGGTTAATTAACGAGTTTTATATAATTCCAAATAAATCAAACAAGTTTTTTTGACCTAAATTACGAACGCTTATATTTAATATTGAAATAAGAAATTTATACCGTAAAGAATTCATTTAAAAATTTTTAAATAAAACGTAATATTTAAAAAAAATCAATAAAATCCCATACCTACTAACCCCTCGACGATAAAAAATGTTTATCAACCCCCAAAACGCCCGTTCCATTTTACCTCAAACCGTATCATTTGCTTTACGTAAATATTCAAATATACGGCAATTAACTACCATTCAGCGGCAACAATGCGATCCACGCCAATCAACATTTGATATGTCAAAATGTTATACGTATTCACCGAGTACAGGTTACGTGAGAACCAGTCCGTATGAGTTGTTAACGATACCAAATCAAACGATCGATCAATATGTTTGGAAGGATTTGAATCGGTGGCATCATCGAATTGCAACGGTATGTATTGTATGACTTATGTTGTTTTTCAAATTACTAATCATATTTTTTTATTTTTTTTTTCTAGTTTAGGTAATTAAGATATTTTATTTATTCTGTTATTTTCAAAAATAACAGAAAATAACGGTGAGAAAAAATCATCAACTAGAAACTTCGTATAAATTGTCTTGAAGTAAATTGCAATATTTTATTATTATTTAATGTGCATTGAAAATGATTATTTTTATTCCGATCAAGAATAACTATTTGCTCGATTGCTTAAAGCTGTATCAAGCTTAAAGCTCGATCGAGGGAATAAAATTCCCCCAAAAATGACATGTCCCTTATTTTTAGACGATCTATGAGGAGCAGATAGATAGATTTCGATCGTTTTTAAATTTCGATCGAAGAAAATTAAAGTATTTTTACAAAAGTTAAAAAATATGATAAAATTTGGATAAATTTGATAGAAATTCAAAAATGATGTGAAAAATCAAAAATTTTTATTTAAAATTTGGAAATTTAAAATTTTCATCAAAATTTTCAAGATTTTCGTGATTTTTTTTTTTTTTTAATTAAACCAAAATTTCCTACTTTTTATTACGAAAATTTTAAAAATTTCGGAATAATCGAAGAATTTTTTAAAAATGTAAAATAAATTTTACTGATTTACTAAAGAAAATTAAAAAAATCAGAAAATTAACTGATTAGGACGGATTCTTATTTTATTCTTAAATGATTATCAAATTTTCTTTCAAGAAAACGTTTTCAAAATTCCAATTCTGAAAGTCTTCGAGAAGATTTACAGAATTACAGATTACAGAAATTATTTTAAAAATATTCTCGAGTTAGTCCAGAAATATTTGCGATTAATTTCGAAAAATTAGACGAAAGTTTAACAACTTTTCGAATAAAATTTAATTTATTGGAAAAATTGGATTACTTATTCAGAATTTATTAAAAATGTTTTATACGATATTGTCTATGAGATGTTCTGGCTCGTTTTTAAGAATTATCCAAGACTGTCCTTGAATATTCTCAGACAAAATGTCTGTAGATTTGATTGGAAAAATAATGAGATATTTGGGCGATTTTATCAATGAAAGTTGAATATCAAGGGGGCGCAATATTGCCTGTAATTTCGCAGAAATGTTTTTATTTCATTGGAAATTTAAGGTTTTTTTTTTAAATTAATTACTTCGAAAAATAAAAAATTAATTAAAAAAAAATATTCAGGGATTCGGAAAAACATATTTTGAGGTTGCAATCTTTCATGTAATAAATTTGTGACGGGTGTGTTTGTGGAACACCACAATTTAGCCACATCTGTTACATAAATTAGGATGGCATATAATTTTCTTTAATTATGGAGTTTTTTAAATTTCCAAAATATTGAACTTTGTTCGGATGATAAAAATCGAACTCAATTTTATTGAACCTTTCCAAGTATATTAAAAATTCAAATATTCGGATTTTAAATGAATTGTTGACAGAGAATTTATTTACTTAGAAATTCAAATAATTTAAGAGGTAATTAATTAATTTATTGATAATATAAAATCAATATTATTGTAAAGTAATCGACCCTGGTATACCATTAAAATTATTATGGTTGACGTCTTTGGTCTATAGAATCGATTCTATTCATTTGTTTCCGTACACCCGACAATATGACAATTTTAAAAATAAATTGTACATTGACCATAGTATATCTATTTATATAAAAAAATTTGACGACTTAATGATACAAATTTTTTTAAATTACGGTAGAGAGTATGTAGGAAGATTTTTTTTTGCCAAAACGAGTGCACTTTGTACCGGCAAAAATATTATTTAATAAATGTGAGAATTATATATGATGGACCAATGCGTAAGATGATTGTTTTGATCAAATATAAAATTAAGACACATTTTATCGTTGTTTATTTTCTCTTATATAATATATCCAAATATGTCTTAGGAAAAAATAAGAATATGCGAATCATACAAGAAATGGATCTAATAACATTTTATAAGAAGAAAGTAAAAATCTTCTTAATTATTTGTCTCCCTACTGTACGGAATATGTTATTTGGTCATGAACCTGTTCCCATTATAGTAAATTTGAAATAATGGAAAAAAAATATTATGTGCGAATCATGTCACGTCCGTTACGTATATATTTTTGTAAATAAACACGCATACAGTTTCTCTGTTTAAATAGAAAGTACAGTCAATGTCTAGTCAAAGTCTAGTAGTAGAACAAAATCCCCTATCTCGGGGTACTCTCCCCCGATTTTTTAAATTTTGATTTTAAATGATTGACGAACCTCCTTTTATCAAAAATAAAATTTAAAATATACAGAAAATCAAACTCTGAATTTATATTGAAAATTCAGGGAATCAGTAATGGGAAATTACACCCCATATGGAAATAGAGTCTTCTATCTTTGGACACCCTCATCCGATTAGCTTAATTTTTATTTTATATGAAAGCGGAACGTCACTGATTAGGAAATAAAATATAGAATTGACCGATTCTACTATCTGGAAATCATGTCGGAAATTGTAACTTTTGATTACAAAATTAGATAAAATATATCAAGAATCGAGAAGGCCTCTTAGTTAGAGGCCTTTAAGAAATGTTAATTTCGAGCAAATAAACCAAAGTCCAGAACGAAGAGGAGGAAATTTGCATAATTTAGATAGATTTCTCTTTTCTAAATAGTCTAGTAAATCATTTACTGAAATTAAGACATTAATTCTTATATTCGGCGTTGTTTTTCCTTGTATCTATCGTACTAAATTAAATTTTGAATTCTTTGATTTATGAAAATTAAAAATTTTATATTTTTCCAGGGAATTACTGAAATTTTCTCAAAAAGTTAAATTTTTTTTTAATATTTTTTAATTAATTGTTAAATATTGAACCAAGATTTTCTAATCTTCCTAAAAATTTCTAAAAATTATTGAAGACTTCTTCTCTTGAAATCTGATTTGGAAAAGTCGATAAAAGTCTTTAAAAATTGAGAAAGAAGACCAATGCCGGGAAAGAGTCCCGTAAAAGCCGTGGAAAATAAAATATTCAGGGAACAACCATATCCCTGAAATCATGAGGTTGTTTTTTTTTAAAGTTTCTTCTACGTTTCCCTCGGTGGGAACCCTAGGGTTTAATTCCTTACGAAAATTTACCGGAAATAAAATTACTCCCGAAGAATGTCAGACGTTCGATTTTTTGGTCAAAATGAAAATAAATTTCAAAATCCGATGATTTGTTCAAAAAAATAAAAACTTCCTTAATAAAAACTCCATTAATTACTTAGAAATAATTTTCCATCATTGGATTAAAAAAATTTGAAAAAAAAATTTTCTTAGAAATTCATATAAAAATCGTTCGATTTTATTGTCATTTTTACAAAGCGCTTTTTTATGGAATTTTAATCACATAATTTAGGAGGGGACCCTTAACGATTAAAGCATTGATAGATCACCCTGGGTACCCCCTATTTGAATCCGTTTTCAAATTTTCAAATTTTAAATTGGTGAAGAAATTATAACCGTTTTCGTGATAAGTCACCGTTTTATTGATGTGCCCCATATATCGACACCTCTAAAATCAGGGGGTTTCTATCTTAAAAAAGTTTGCTCCACAATATCCTCATTGGACCGTTTACGTTATTGCCACGTTACTAGATTTTCCAGTCACTTAAGAAAATTTGCCGGAAAATTTATTTTCCCAAAAATTTACAGAAAAATGTTGATAAAAAATAATTTCAAAAAATGCAAATTTAAAAAAAAAACTCAACTTCATTGAATTTTTTCCAGTCAAATTTTAAGGGGATTTTAAACATATAAATTTAGAAGTAACCTGATCTTAAAGTATTGATGGATCACGTAGGTCGTCCCTTTTCAGACTTCACATCGAAAATTCCTAACTTTATATTACCCGGAAAATTATACCAATTAGGGAAATTAACAATAATACTAAAAATATTGGTATTTTTCCTTGTAGATTTGATTTTAAGTTGAAAAAAAAATATAATAAAATTAATTTAGATCTCAATTAAATAAATCACTAGCAATTAAAAGTATAAAATAAAGTTGGAGCGTGGCTGACCATAGAATTTACTATAAAGGGTATAATCAAAAAAACCACCAAGGTCACTAAGAAAACTCTCCTAAAAAACTTTACTTTGGTTACTTGTACTAAAAAAAAATTCTTAGTACAAGTAACCAAATGGTTCCCGGCATTTCTTGTCCGAGAGATGCCGACATTTTGTAATATGTTTCCCAAAAAAAAAATGTATAAAATTTCCAATAAATTGAGAACGTTTCTGCTCAAATACTCGTATTATTTATCCAATCAAATTGGTGAAAAATTTTCAAAGAAATTCTTGGGACAGTTCTTAAAGAAAGAAGTGCCCAAACATCTCCAATAAAATCTAGAATTTTTTTTTGATTTTTGAATTATTTTTAATTAAGTCGAGAATATTGTCTGGTCAACGCTGGAATATTTTTAGAAAATATCAGACAAATTTGTTAAAATTTCTAATCTGAAATCAAGGCATTTCTAATTTCGCAATTTAAATTCGTATGTTTCACAATAAAATTTTAAAAGTGACTCTGAGTTACTAGGGAATTTCATTATTTTTGGCTATTAGGCATTTTCTTATTCCTTTTAAAATTTAAAAATTAGTTTGGGCAGTTAGAGTTGCTGATTTATTGTCATCAGCCCTCGTAGGCCATCCCCTAAATTAAATGAATGCGAACTGAACTGTCCCAATTCTAAATTTAAATCTATAAGTCCAAAAGGCATGAAAGAGTAAAAATAATGAATGACGTACAAAATTAGGTTCAAAACTAAAAGCTTTCGTTGAGCTTAAAATGGTTAGAGAAAGCTTTTTCCGAAAACTTCATATTTTATTCCAATTTAATAAATCGGATACAAATTTCATCCTAAATTACATAAAATGAAATTTTAATTGAAAGCTTTCAACAAGCTTTCTAGATTTTAAAAGCTTTATTTTGGAAAAAGTTGAAATTTCGTTATTGGGCCGGTATCTGGATTGAAAATAGATTTTTATACGTAAAAAATTAAGTTCGAATGTAAGCGCTTTCTTTGCGCTTTTAATAGTTCGGAAAAGCTTTCTCGGAAAATTTCTTATTACATTTAAATTTAATTAATGTGATATTTGTAACTATGGATCGACTAATATTTGCATTTATAGTGTCTAATTCATAAGAAGTTTTACGACCATTTATATCTCCAAATATCTTAAGTACACTTAAAACTGTTATTATTCAAAAAATTTGTAAATAAAAACAATATCTCCATTTATTCAGAATTTTACATAATTTATATTACATTGTAACTTAAGCCTATATATCACGTCGGTACTTTAGATAGTAGAAATTATTTAACTTAATAGCTAAAAGAGGATTAATTTTATTATGTTACAGGAATTTTCTTAAATTTTAAATCTTATCTTAAGGAAATTTTGAGAATTCACGACATAAGATATATTTTGAATTATTAGAAATTCTATAGAATTTATAGAAGGGTTAGAATTAATTGATAGGGAATAAGTAATATTCATAATCAATTACCGGTTCAGTAAACCAAACCAGACAGTGATATTCAATTAATAATAAATAACAACTTTCTATAAATGATTTTTTTTGAATTTTTCTTCCAGACAGACCTACTTGATACAATTTTTTAAAAATATTAAAAAATTGGTTATCTTAAATTCTACTAAGCAGAAGGCATTATCTTATTAACTAGATTATTATTTATTACTTTATTAGGTTGACAAATTTTTCTTTTAATTTTTCGCGAACCGCGAATTACCAAATAAAAAAATTAACCGATCAAAGGTTGAATTTTTTTATAAAAATTTGTCTCCGAATGTTTGTAAATAATGTATTATTAATCAAACAATTTTTAAAAAAATTCGCCGAGTAATGGTAAAAAAAAAACGATATTTTATACGCAATTTCTTAATTCTAAATAATTTTGCGACGGGGGTTTATCTTATCTTGACTAGATATGTACTTAAATTACATACTACAACCTTATGAATTTGCCTCCGTTTAAATATCAAGTGCTCGTTCACTCATTCCACCCATATATTTTTGCGATAATAGACTCCCGATTAATTTGATAGACTTAAAGTTCAATGTACAATTAAATAATTTAATTTAATAAAAAGAGAAATGAGCAAATGATTTATTTTGACCAAATAATCCTTTCGATCAATGACTTATCTCAATTAATTATGTAAGATCAACTTTTTAACCAACCCTAACTGTTAGTAAATTTGCTAACTGAGTCAGTTGTCTGATAAATTGGAACAATGGGTCGACCTTATCGTAAAAATTCATTGACTTAAAAATTTCATCAATCATCATAAAAATCGTAGTAATCAATGGTTTATCTTTGGATAATTTATTTAAATTTGCAGGTATGTGGCGTAACTGGCCGACAGTACACCTATGCCCAATTGAGGGACCATTGTGCTGCACTGGCAGTCCGATTACAAACAGAATTTCATTTGAAGTGTAACGATGTGATTGGAATTTGTTTGCCAAATTTACCAGAATTTCCAATCGCTACGTTGGGAGCTATCGAAGCCGGATTGGTTGTTACGACTATTAATCCAGTTTATACTGCTGGTAAGAACAATTTTTTTTATTCTAGGAATTTAAAATATTTTCCGGGACCGTTCTGAAGAAATTTCGAATTTTCCAGAAATTTTCTTCGGCACGGGGAAAATTTAATAACGCAGAATTGTTGCCAAATGAATAATAAAGAAAATAATTTTTCAACATTTTAAAATAATGGATATAATTATTAACTTGTTACTCCTCCAATAAATTATAAAATTTCCTGTTAAATTTCGAAATTTCGAAATTTCAAAATTTAATTTTCGTTTTATTTAGGGGATGAGTTATTCGAGCTAATAACAAAAAACCCTTAAGGGGTTCACTTGAAAGTTATATTTTTAAAATATCATCGATCATCGAGTTGTCAAGAAATCGTTTCATTCAGTTTGGGGCCTTATGGGATAAAAATCCCCTATCTAAAGATAACTTCGCCCGATCTAACTTATTTTAATTTTGGATCATAGAAGAACCTCCCTAGTTAGGAAATAAAATATAAAATGGACAGGTTCTTTAGGAAAAAAATCGAAATTATTTCAATTTGGCCCGTAAGAAATTCAAAATTTTGAGTTACGAAACTCTCAAAATGCTGCAATTCTATTATCACTTCTGATGATACAAAGAATATATTTCTGTCAAGATTCCTCACAATTTGTTCTTACTATATTTTATTTCGTTAGGGGAAAGGATTTTCTTTAATTCAAAATTAAAATCTCCAAATCAGGGTGTTTTAATTTTGAGTTATCGCAGATTCAAATTTTTTAAATGTCCTATTTTTGTATAAAGACAATCTTTTCTCTCAAAATGAGGACAAGTTTATAAATAATTTTATATCATTAAGGGGAATGTTCCTGTTCATTTTAAGACCAAATTGAGAAAGTCAATGGCCTCAAATTTTGAATTAGAAATTTTGTATCGAATATGTTGCATCTCAAATTCAATCATTTAAATCTCGCCGTATATAAATAGCTTAAGAGTGACTAATTAATTGTATGATTTAAAATTAAATTATCTATATTTTTATAAAATTTCCCAATTTTCAAAAAAATTATCTACTATTTTCCATAAATTTTCTGATTTTTTATTAAATTTTATCCGATTTATTTGTTTTTGATTTTAAATGATAGCTGAACATCTCCAATTAAAAAATAAATTATTAAATGGATTGGTTCCGTGGTTAAAATCTAAAAATTATGTCAAAAATTGAAGAAATTCTCTAAAATATATTTTCGGATTTTTAAATAAATTTAAATTTTGGTAATTTCCGAATATTTTCGGATGTCCATAAATTTCTACATTTTATTTGGGATATTTAATAATTTTTTTTTCGAATATTTAATTTCTAATAAATTGCTTAATATTTCTTTTCAAAAAGTAATTCTAAATTTCCGATTTTGGAAATCCAAATTATTCAAATGTAAAAATTTTGAAATTTTTTGTTACAAAACGATTAAAATGTGGACTTTTTTTTATTGGTAAAAAATGAATTTTTTTTTAATTTTACCAATAATTTTCCGAATTTTACCGAATTTTTGGAAAGAAAAATTTTCGAAATTGGTAATATTCTTTCAATATAATCGGGAATGAGTCGATAAATTTCAAAATTCAATTTTGAACTTTATATTCCCGATTTACCCCCATCAGTCTCGATCGTATCCGATTTTTTCAACTATTTTCCTCTTAATTTTGCGCCCACAATTTCCAACTTTTTCATTCTAAGACTTAAGCGACGCGAAAATGTCCCAATGTCATCGGATGTCATTTAATGGGATATCCCGATTAAAGGTTGAAATAAACCCTTAGCTGGAAATGGTCCCCTTATGATACCAAGGGATGAAAGGGTTAACAAAAAAATATATGAAAAATTTCCATTTTTTACTTCGAATCGAAAATAAAAAATAAAAATTAATTATTTTGAAAAAATTTCTCAAAATCTCACACAAATTTTGAACGAAAATCTACAATTTCCTAAATTCACACTTAGGTTTAATTTACTGTAATCAGAATTTCCGGAAATATTAAGTTTTCCACAAGACGGTCAGAAAAATTTAATAAAATCGAAGCATCGCTCGAATTTTCAGGGTATTTTAAAATATAAGTTTACAGATGACCCCTTGATCTTAAGGTATTGGTAGATCACGTAGGTCATCCCCTATTTGAATTTATGTCGAAAATTTCTAATTTTAAATTTCCCAGCAAATTATAACAATTTTCCTAGAAACCACCGATTTTCTGGCTGTTTTTTTTTTTATATCGACACCCCTAAAATCAGTGGATGATTTTTTCAAAAAAGCTTGTTCTACGATTTCCTCAGTGAATCCTTAAATTTAATTTCCTAAAATCACATTTTTCGATTCGTTAAGAAAATTTACCGAAAAATTAAATTTCCGAAAAAAAATCAGAAAAATTCTTTAAAATCTCAAAACGAATAATTTTCTTCATAAAAACTCTTCGAAATTAACTTGAAATAATTTGGCATTATTAGAATAGAAAATTATTGAAAACAAAAATGTCCATAGAAATTCTAAAGAAAATTTGGTTCGAAATCGTTCGATTTTATTGATTTTTTTTTACAAGTCGACTTTTAATATTATTTTAAAAATATTAGTTGTAAAAGGGGGCCCCTGATTAAGATGTCAATATATAATCTAAATTTTCACCTATTTGAATCCATTTCAAAATTTGGAAATTTTAAATTTGTCCGGAAAATTATGACCATTTTTCAAGAAAGTATCAATTTTTCAAAGGACGTCCTCTATCGACCCCCCTAAAATTAGGGGATGAAATTTATGAAAAAGTTGGTTCCACAATTTCTTTATTTGACCCCTAGGTTTATTTTCACTTTGCCAGATTTTCTGGTTCCCCAAGAAATTTTTCCGGAAAATATTCAAAACGGTTAAGTTTTTGAAAAAAATTCAAAACGCACATGAGCGTAGTGGAATTTTTAATTAATTAATTTCTCGGAAAGGGTTGAGCATTGCGTCTTGCTACTTGCACCTGTTATACTCTTGGTTATGGCCTACTCGTGTACCAAAGATGGATCGAATCGGTCACCCATGATCCGCATCCTGCCCTTGTAAGTATATAGTATGGAACCGATTATAGTATAGTTAGATGCGAAATTGTCTATGGAACAATTTCACAAAACATCAATTTTTAATTAGACGCCATGTAAGCGCATAAAAGGCCTCCAAATGAGAGTTTTGAAAATTCAAAATTCTTCTCAAATATGATTTTTAGGGGAAAATTTTAAAAGACATATTGGGTTTGCTAAATTTTAAAAATTTTTATTAAATTAACCGATATTTTACAGCCAAATTTTACTCGCTAATTTCCCACCA
>JANTOP010026460.1:0-12352 GCA_027564815.1 Symmerus nobilis | reverse complement strand
GAGGGGTTCCTGAGAAAAAGGTACCGATAGTTGGAAAAACATAGGTTTTCAGTACGAACAAAAAACTAAAAAGTTAAATTTTTCTTGTTCGTGTGTTTTCATTGATTTGTTGCTCGACATACCCTACTTTGCACTGAATTTTGAAGCACTTCCTCTTATCGTAAAATTATGGGGAATATGTCATTCTGTGCAGAAATGAGTGCAGAATAATAATATGAAATAAAAAAATAATAATTTAGCTTTTATATTTGCCCGCACCGACCTCCTTAAGCGGTTAATGCTTGGAGCCACATATTTGGTTGAGTAAATATAATCAGCTCTCACTGAATTCCTTGTTGAAAAGCTAAACAAATCTAGTTGATATCACTTAGTTAGTAAATTCCATTGGCTGGTTAATATGATACATAGGCAACACTATAAGTTTTGAGCCTGGCAACATTGTAAAAATATTTCAAAACCAACTTCAGAGTTTTCGTAAAATTTTACATTTTTCCAGTCAAACGTACTTTACCGCCTCAAAAAATCATTTTTTATTTAGTTTTTATAAGCATTTAAAGTTTTTGTGTTTTTCAAAAAGGTGAATTTTAATAAAGTTCAATCACGTTCAATCCCGAGAGAAATTCATCTATTAACAGAATCTTTTGGTTTTTTTATTTCGGATAACGCTGTGATGAGTTATGTTACGCACCGCAAAGTAACCTTTTTTTTAAACCTTCTCCGAAAAACTGGTGGCAACCAAATAATTCGTGATATATTTTTTTTGAAAAAATATAAAATATGTTCTTTATAAGTTACTCTTTTAAGTACAAATAGTAATTAAAAATATTAATCATTATACTTGTATGTTAAAATAAATTAATTAAAAAATCGCTCTTTTTTCGACCGTATGACTAGAAGTAAGCCCTAAAGGATTAATTTTAATTGTATATTTTATAAATGTAGTATTTTGAGGAAAGATTTCGATTCAATTTTATGAATCTAAATTTAAACATTTTTAAGAGCAATCCAAGTACAATTCTGTTATGTTTTAATTTATGAGATCTATTAATACTCAATGGTCCGGTTGTTCTTTTTCTATCTCTACATTTTTAAAAATACTAATAATAATGTTTATTCGAACAAAATGTATACAAAGGCCATATAAAAAAGAGAAATTTAATAGAGAATTAAAATGGGCATAAAAACTAACTCTAAAACATATATCGTAATAAGCAGCTAAATCCAAACTAACTACATAACTAACAGCCTAATTTAAAACAAAACGTGAATTTGCGAGGCCCGATTTCTTAAATAGAAGGTGAATAGAAATCGACGCCAGATACCCAACTCATTTTTATTTCTCTGTTTCAACTCTAACTTAAGCTTGTGTATGGTAGCACAAATTATTGCGTATGGATGAGTTAAGGCCTGATCACAATGCACTTAGAAAAACTTAACAAAACTTTGTGGTTGTTCCTATCCCTATTCAACCGATCACAATGTACTTAAGCGACTTTCGTTAACTTTCGTTGTGTTTTTGCAAACAGGTTTGACAGTATTTGACAAAATTTTACAAGCAAGAAAAAAAAAATTATATTTTTATATTTGCGGTGGTAAATAATTGTGTTCTACAATATATTTAATAATGAAAAACATAAGATTTCTAAAGATAAAAAAGTGATTTCATTTATTACAATCAGTTATAGTGCGTGCAAAAACTGAAATACATAAAAAGGGGAATGGATCATATGTCAAATATTGACAGATTTTATGGAGAAGTTACAAAAGTAGGTACAATATAACCGCGGTAGTTAAGTTTTATGAAGTCAACGAACACTTTAAGAAGCTTTCGATAAATTTTTCATAAGTTCTTAAGTGTCTCTATAAGTACATTGTGATCAGGACTTTATATGTTTTGAACAAAAATTTGCTGTACGTACTTTTATTATTAAACGGACATAATGTACATAACAAGTAGAGAGAAAATTTGTCACCAACACTGACCGTACTCGCAGACTCGGGGAAAAATTACTGTTTAATAATATCTAATGTGGTTCGAACAATAAACCAGAACGATATTATGAGAATTTGTACAACTGCCTAATGTACAATAAAAATGTGTCTGCACTGACGTCATACGGCCCCATTAGGACGTTTTTTCTTACTTGTTCCTTATTATGGTATATGTCTACCCTATATACTGTGACATTATAAAAAGCTTTTGCCCGCCCGAAAAAAACACAAAATTTTCCTTTTATTTTCCTCTATTCAAGTTTATTATCTACATATACACTATTATAAATATATAGATCTTATATAGTATTATTATGTTGTTTATAATAGAAGAAAAATGGACCATCGGTATGGTATTTACCGAAAATTGTAGATACATCTTATACATTAGGTATTTCATTTATATGAAGAACAAAACATACGGTAACAAGTTTTATGAAACCTTAACTTGAAAATTGAACGTAACTAAATAAAATTTTCTTCACCCCCCAAATAGTATTGTGAATATACGACTATGTACAACATGTGTAGGAATTTTTTTTGAAGGAAAAGTAATGGTGTACTTTTATATTGATGTGTTTTCTCTCCACATTATAAATATAGTAAAATAAAGAGTCAAAAGAAAACCCCTGGGTACCCAATGTGATTATTTTTCTAAGAGATAAATCAGAGATATTACTTTAATGTTAAATTTCCCATCATCCAATTGTTGACATTATTTTAAGGAAAATGTCCTTAATACTAAGTAGGGTATAGTATACAAGTATGTACTTATTATAAGATATATCCGAAATGTGTGACCTCTATAGTTCGAACCAGTATAAATTCGATTAAGCCTATATAATTCTTTAAACTTGGACCTATAAATCTAAGAAATAGGGCAGATGAAGTAAAATACGAATATCCATATAGTTATAATATAAATTCCTCTATCTTATATATTAAAGTTGATATATTTCTGTATTTATGATATATTTATGTTAATTAATTTATTTGAAATCTATATTTTGCAATTAATTTAATCTTACCTACATTAGGGTGTTTTAAAAAAAAATTTTCTTGAATTTGAAAACGCACTCATCGATTTCGGGTGCATTTTTCGAGTAAAAAGAAATGTGTGAAAAAAAAGTTCAAAAAGTTTCTACTACAAAGTTTCCATACAAAAACTGATATTTTTTCAAAAAAAAACCTTCTTTATATGGGGACTCTCTGAAAGAAGGGTTGGAGAGGATTAATACCTACGAGTAAAATATTTATTTTGAGAAAATATTTAAGGTCGTTAATACATTCTGATACATTTGGACCACCCATCTAGAAGTTTTTGTACTAAAACTGATATTTCCCTAGAAACCATCTCTTGTATGGAGACTTTCTGAAAGAGGGGTTGGAGGGGATTGATACCTATGAGCAAAATATTTGTCTTAAAAAAATAGTTAGGGTCGGTAATACATTCCGACACGCTCCGACCGCGTGGCTAAGACTTTTCATTCAAAAACTGAATTTTTTCGCGTGTAGACCTACCTTTAACGAATTGTTGCGACCTCTAAAGCGAAACTTTTTGAACTTTTTTTTTCACACATTTCTTTTTACTCGAAAAAGGCACCCGAAATCGATGAGTGCGTTTTCAAATTCAAGAAACATTTTTCTTCCATACAAATTTGAATAGCCCTAACCTACATGCACAAGTTAGTTGCTACTTTGAGTTGATATCCTAATACAAAAAATAATAAGTTGTTAGAAACTAACACTGCATAGAACTAACAATAAACTAAGGAATACGAATGAAGTCCTTATCCACTTTTTTCCTTTGTTCAAGACACATGTTTGAAATATCAATTAAATTACTTAAATTAAATGTCATCTTGATATTTCTTTAAAGAACAGTTGAAAAGGCATACTCAAAACAGTTTATTCTGTTTTGAGTATGCCAATCAATTACATACATAACCCTATACTGTATACAGTTTTATTTAAAAACTTGTGTTTTCTATTAAAATTACTTTTCGCGCGTATTTTGGAACACCCATTACTATTTCTTACAGTTACGAAAATGGGGTGAAAAATTGACAAAACTAAGGTATGCAGAACCGGGTAGCCCGGAACCGGGTACCCGGGTAACCCGGAACCGGGTACCCGGGTAACCCGGAACCGGGTACCCGGGTAACCCGTAATATTTCCGGAAGCGAAAACCCGGTTCTGACAAGGCCACAGACCCGGATAACGGTTTCGAAAATATTGTTTGTTGAATTGTTACTTGAAATTTTTTATTATTAAGTATAAATTATATTTAAATAAAGTGAATAAATAACTAACTATTTGGACACCAGTGAGTTTGCTATCCAAATGAAGGAATCGCTTTTGCGACGAATGAACGAGCGACGAACTAATGTATCAAGTTTATTGGAATATTTGCATAAGCGGAATCAAAAATATATATGCTGGTTTGAACTTAGACCTATCACTAAAATATGGACTTTTGAACAAGGCAGTAATTGTATCCATGGTTACCAAACTATTAAAATTGGCGGAAAACAACCTTATGCCTGAATCTGAATCTGAAAACGAAGTAGTTGATGAAGATAATTCGAAATTGACCTTGCGAGAAAAACTCGAAAATGCCATAGAAACAGAAACCAATTCCAAAATCACTCCACAAACCAGAACAACGAATATTATCAAAAAAGAGATATCAATTTTTGAAGTTGAAGGCAACCGTGGTGCCAATCTTGAAATATGTTATGAACACTTAAATTCCATACCACCTGCCAGTGTAGAGTCAGAATGAGTTTTTCCTGGATGTGGACAATTCGCAACAAAAATCAGATCATCGCGAAACTTTGGCCATTTTATGCTTTTGCGATCACATATTAAGTCCGAAAAGAAATAAAATAACTCAATTAAAAATTTCACTAATTTCATTTTTTGCTTGTATTTTTTTTTTTTTTGCTAAATCCAAACTGAAAAATGGATTAAATATTGAGTATCTAAAGTGTTGTTTTCTATTTCTATAAGAAAATTTAAATTTTTTCAGAACCGGGTACCCGGTTTTGAAACAATCCAGCAACGGAACACGGTTCTGAACAATTCGTACGGCCTTACAAAACTGAAAAAAACAATTTTTTTATTAAGACATTTCTTTCCACAAATTTTACTAATGATTTTGAATTTCCATTCACTTAATGCCGTTCATTTAATATATCACGCAAGACGTTGAATGAGCCGTTTAGGAGTTACAGCGTTGGAACAAGATGCACATCCTATAATCCCATAATTTTAGCAAATATGTGACACTTTGGGGTACCCTGTATTCGTAACTGTATGTCGGATAGGAAAACAAAAAAATACGTATCGAATATTTTTTCAACCAAATTGAATATTTTTTTAGCAAATTCCGAGACTTTAATCAAAATTGAAAAGGGTAAGTACAAAAATAAACTTTTTTGTTAACTTTGGCATGAATCCGTTGTAGTTATATAGAAATGTTGTAAATATGTTCATAATGAACGTGTAATTAGAGGCAAGAAGTTTATGTACGAATGGTGATTGGTTCTAATGAATTCTAAATCTGGAAGTCGAAATAATAGTGAATTCCCAATATCGACATTTTTTCAATTAAAATAAAAAAAATTTATAAAAACAAATTAAAATTCCCTAACTAAAAGAAGAAAATTACGAAAAAACCAAATTTTGAATCTTCTTCAGAGCTTTCATAATGCCTGGTTTACACGTTGCCAGTTACTGGCATGCCAATAACTGGTACTGTTTTGGACTGGCAACTGGTGTTTTCACGATGCCAACAACTAGCATGCAAGTTGACAACCTGCTTGCATGCATGCCAGTAGCTGGCAAAGTATTGGCAGCATCCGTTTACATTTTGCAAGCCATGTCAACAAGCAAGAACAGAAATGATTTCAAGTTATACAACAATAAAATTATTATGTACGTACAGCACACCAACAGAAGTTTCGCTGAAAAAATTAAACAAGTGGGTGTATGGCTATTCTTGACTAGGAAGAAATCTATATTTTAATGGGAATAAAACTTTTTATTCACTTGCACGGGCATGAATTATATAAATATATATAAATAGACTGGCATGGACCTGTTTACACAGTGCAAGTAGTGACTTGCCAGTCCAAAAAAGTGGTGAGGGAATATGCCAGCTTGCCAGTGACCAGCACAACAGGCTTGCCAGTCACTGGCAAGGTGGTGTTTACACCTTGCAAGTTGCTAATCGCCAGTCACTGGCAAGGTCTACTGGCATGCATACTGGCAACGTGTAAACTATGCATAAGCTATGTTTAGTTTTTTCTTAGCATGTGGTAAAATATCACTATCCAAGTCCCTGACAGAAATTACAGAGATATACACAGAAACTGAAATTGCCCATTTTTTTTTTTATAAATTTATAAACCGTGCAAAGGCGAAATTGTGTAAACCGTCGAAATCGTGATACCGTGATACAATTTTGCATAGAATTATTTTTTTTGGTTTTTGGAAAGGTCTGAGAAATGGCACTTTTCAATTTTAAAGTATATCGAGTAAGGGACACGATGGTAATCATACACAATTAATTGAATGTACAAATATTCATTCAGAGATAAAGATTAACAGTAGCTAACATTCATTGCTGAAATATTAGTATAACATAAATATCCTTAAAATTAGTAAGTCTTTTTCTCTCTCCTACTACTCTGTACGAGTTAATTCTCTAGCTACGTTTCTTGCTTATATTTATTAAATACCAACAATAACAACAATTTATTAAATAAAATAATATTTGTACGACTAAGGGGAATTAATGTCTATTCTTACTTAGGTATTTATTATTATAAAAAATAATAATGTTCTCGAATTATTTAAGAAAACAAACTGAAGGACTACTGATACACGTATAAATGAAAAAAAATTAGAAATTATCATCTCATCATATTCCTAACAATTAATGCATATCCGATTATTTCTCAGATATAAATGTGCTTTTTTAAATTATTTTTTTACAACCTGTCATCTACAAGCTTTGGCAAATTTAGTCCTGGAGCGATAAATCGTTGAACAAGCCATAAAACTGATGCAAACGCGATATGAAAATGGTCATTTCAGTCAACATAACCGGTCATCGGAGGCAACAATAATCTGAAATACGAAAAATCTGCTTCTTCTCACAGAATGCTCGAGCGTGGACTATATTGCTTTATATAATATAATAATAATAATAATGCTGCTGTGGAAGAAAGTGTGAACCACGAACCGCAACGTTAATTCGTCCCCGTATACAGTAATTGGACTTTTCCTAGGTAATTTGAAAAAGTCCGCCCGGAAGAAACATTTGTTAGAAGGTACCGTATTTTCCCCAATATAATATCAATTAACGTAAACAAAGAGACCAAAATCAATGTGCGGTGGTTCAACGAAAAAATAGTCAGTTGGTACTGGGCGATGGATAGAATGAGCCAAATCAAACCGGCTGGAACCTTGAAAAAAATTACAAATTGAATTAAAGCCGTATTGGCAAGTTTATGGTCGAGATTTATTGTGATTTGCAATTAAAATTATGTAAGTGCATCAAACGAGAAACTTGGGAAATCGGAGAAATCAACGGTGGAAATAATTACGAAATTGAATGGAATTGAATGGATGTCGGAAAAGAAATTGGATGACACGCGTCTAGTAGGGTAAAAGTGATGGGCCTTAGTTAGATGGAAGTTTGTATTATTTAAAATTAGATAAATTAGAGTGTAAAAATACAGTATAAAAATATTAAATAAAATATTAAATCAAACAAATAAAACCATTTTTCAAATAAATGTCCGTTTCTTTAATTAAATTAAATAAAAAAAAAGAAAGCGGTACAAGACTTAGGGAATCTTGAAAACCTATTGTTACCCGCCAACAAATTCAATTGACACAGGAACAGCAAGCCTATAATACATAAAAGGCACCCGTTTATTAATAATACCAAGTAAAGAAACAGCGAAATTTTCCGAGAACCGAAAAACCTCTGGAAATACCTAGAATGCTTCAATGTTTTTTTTAATATAAGACTTATTAATGAAAACGAAAAGAAAAGTTTTTTAATAAGAGATTTTTTAACAAAAGAATTTAATAATCTTTTTAATGACATTCTTCAATGTACAGATGTGTCCACTGTCATTTCGAATAATCTATCCCGTACGTCACCTTGATCGGATTTTACTACCAATAGTTCTTTAAGTTACTCGATTGATTAGCTAACACATTTCCATCTACATTAATAATATTCTTTTACTGGGTCACTATTAGACTGAAGCTACATTTTTTGTGTTCAGTTTTTTTCCCAGAAGTCCCAAGAAATCTAGTAATTTCTGCTCTTGAAGTGTAATATCCAAGACTTCCAACGACATGACACCATGCTTTGATTAATTTATCCCACATAACAGTAAATAATACGTTGTTTACTGGGAAATCCTCCAGTTAGTTCCATTCCGTGTTAGTTATAACTAATAACAGGCATCTTCATAGCGTAAGTGTACCCGCTTTTGAAGAGGGAGGTTGCAGGTTCGAAACCATGTGTCGTCCCAAATTATTATCCTAATAATTTGTGATAGTCATAATGATCGAATTTGAAACCGCGTCATATCGAATGGTGACGTAAAGCTGGCGGTCCCCTGTATAAGAATATAAGTTATTCTTATACGGATACTCCTTGTGCATTGGGGGTATCATCAAAAACAATACACAATCCATTGCTATTAATATGTAGGTCAACAGCAATGGACAATATGACCAAAAATAAAGAAACATCAAATAATACGATTGAGCGGTAGAGTGACTGTCTAGCCTCGTTAATAATCGAAATAACTCATCGAATGGAAGCGCCTATACTCCCTCGAGGAGTGATGGTAAAAGATGATGATAAGTTATAACTAACTGCATTGTAGAACCCCAAATGAAGTCATAGAAAAAATAAGTATCGAACAATGTAAAAAAGATAACATTAAATTGAATAGATATTATGGTAAAAGGAATATTATAACATACATATATGTATAAGGAAGGATACTGAATATTTTAACCCGATTCCGGTGGTAGTGGAATGTGAATTAATTTCACAAAATTTGCAATTTAAGTATCAATAATCTCTGAGATGATCATGTATTTAATTACAAAGTACATTTTTGTACATAATTACAAATGAAAATTAGTTACTATACTTTTTCATATTCGCAGAATATTTTTGAATTAAATAAACTTTAACAAACACAAACAGTGAAGTTGTACAATATAATTTTAAGATTTACGGAAAATTATGCGTCAAACCTATTTCCTAAACATATTATACAACTAGATATTAGTGTGGACCGTTCAATAAAAATGTTAATCAAAATGTTGAAATCTATACAACAATACCTGAATAGTTTGAGAATGAAAGAATTACAAGTATTGTACATGAGATTATATTAAAAACATAATAGAAACCTATGTATTATGTATTAAGACCATACTGAAACTATTTTAACAAAAATATGACATTTTCAGAGGCATAGCAGCAGTGACATTTTGACTAAAACTCTAAAAACAGTATCTCTCATTGGGTAACCTGGTAGTTTTCACATTTGCAGGTATTTTATTTTGAGATCGGCGTTTGTCACGCAATATTGACCATAACCAAAAATTAACTGCCATAGCGAAGCTATTAGAAAATTTGATTTTTTATATCAATTATTCCATTCTATGTCAGACATTGGTTGCGTTCAGCGGAGAAAAATTTGCCATTCTGCTCCGCTACCGTTATTGAGCGTTTTACGATTTTCTCTAATGAATGTAAAGAATAAATCACGAGGTTTGCGCTTTTGCAACATCTTGCGCTCTTGGATGTTCCGCTACTAGACGTCCAGCGTAAAATCTTTCCACAGATGTTTCAACAGAAATTTCATTTCATTTAACGAGCTGTAGTTTCGCAGTTTGACCGCTACTTTATTCACGGGTGATACCAATAATTTTTATCGCCTATTAAAATAATAATTAGGCGAATCGTTTAATATATATAAAACTATGGATCCCAATTCAAAATCCCACTGCAGGTGAAATAGATAACAAAAAAAAAATCTATCGCCTCGTTACATTATCATAATTTCACTTAGAATCATTTTCATAAGTATGGAATTTCCGGCGGCCCAACCTAGTAAAAATATACGGAGTATGTAATTAAAAGTGTTCTAATCACAAGTTAATAACACTCTTAGCTTTGTCTATAAAGCATTAAGTTCATATATAGAAATAGGAAGAAGGCTTTCGTATGAGTATTATAAAACGCCCGTCATCATCTTATTATCCACACCAAACTCATAATCAAATATTATTCTGACTAACGTAAGTATATATGATACGTAAACTGGGTATGACTTTTAAGTTTATTGTTTGATGTAGGGATGTTCGCTTTTTCTTACGAGTAAAGCATATTCCTTTTTCATTACTTTTTGGGATTGCACGATACTGTGGGGGTTGTGATGAAAACTATGTAATAAGGTTATGAACGCGTAATAACTTAAGTACCACTTTTCGGTTTTCCATGGAATTTGAATTTTGTTGTTAATAATTCTAAGATATACGGTTATTTAGTTATTGATTTATATTTTGATACACTTTCAATATCGTTATGTTAAACCAAATTTTGCTAGGATATCTGTAGAAAATGGTGATGAAAGTTATTCCTATATACTTCAAAGGATCAGAAAGTTTATTTTAGATAGAGTTACCCACTCCAATCTTGCTTCTTTACAAATTGTTCATTAGGGTTCATAATTTTGGGTTTTCGGTATTATATTACATTCATTTACATACTTATAAACGATATAAGGTATAAGGTATTATGTAAATAGTTTGAAGTAAATAAACTGTTAGTTTATTGAAAGCTAGAATAATGGAAATGTGTTCATCAGGAAGGGGCCCATGTTTGCCAAAAGGTAAATATTCCAATAAGCTTATCAAAATTGAATTCAAAATTGGAAGACTTCAATGGCATTTTGAGAAAATCAATGCTAATATTTTGGGTTTTCAGCAAAAATGGTAATAGCCTTAAACTAAAATTATACCAGGGTGGCCTTTTCTTGCGAATGCTAGGAAATATAATATGTTGAATCTACTTATTTGAATAGATATTTATACTTTGTAAATATTTGAAACTTTCTGACCTTTTAATTAGAAGAGGATCAAACTAAAAGTTAAATAATATTCTTAAATGATTTTATTATTACTTATATTTGTAAGTTTGTAAGAGAATTTTAGTAGGTATATGATTTTCAGAATGCAATATTATAATATACCAAAACTACAATGTGAGAATTACTTTTGACTGCTGCGCAATCGTTTGGGAAGCGTTTCTTCGTGATAATTACAAACTAACTAAATGTTAATGGCTAATAGAACTTTTCTGTGTAGAGGGCCGCATGGAAATTAATAAATTTCGGAGATAATGTTCCGCATGATAATGTTTGAGAAATCTAAAAGAACAATTTACCACATTTATTAACAAAATCAAAATATTTATATCGACCACATTCGTAGTAAAATAAAGTAACTAGTTAGTATTAACCTGTTTATAGTTGTTAATAGTTACGTATTAATATTTTTACTACGTACTATTCACAGTGTTGCCATTCCAAATATTTGGATCTAGTCAAATTTGACTGGAAAAATCCAGTAAAAATACCTTAATCCAGTCGGAAGTCCAGTTAAACTTATTTTATCGAAAAATTCAGTCAATAATCTAGTCCAACGGTGGGCAACCCCTGGCCCGTGGGCCAGCTACGGCCCGCGAAAAGTTTCTATCCGACCCGCAAGATCTTTAGAAGAAATTATAAATAAATATTTTTCGATGTAATTCGTCTAGTTTAAATTTAATATTAAATGTACATAGCCACATGTATGGTCATAATTTAGTTCTAATATTTAAACTAACATGAAAACTAACATTAAGGTACTATTCTACTTTGAGTTGCGAAGAAAACACTTTTCAATATTTTTTTCCTCGTTTATTATTGCACTTTACATTAATTTTTTAACATTTTTTATATATTATATTAATGTTGCGTGTGGGAGAAAATTGCAAATCAATCTAATATATTGGGGCAAAGGGGAATATGGAAAAGGTATTGGAGAGACATGAAAAAAATATAAAATAAAAAATTATACATCATGTTACATAAGGTAAGGTATGTTCTAATTACCAAATTGTATAGGTAAAACTGGAACAAATTGATTATATTACAATTAACGTTAAGCAGGCTTAAAATTAAATTTTACTGTCGATAAAGAAGTATGCGAACATATTGTCAGTTCCATAGAGTTACAAAAATGTAGAGAAAACCAACGAAATCCA
>JANTOP010026449.1:0-12353 GCA_027564815.1 Symmerus nobilis | reverse complement strand
GATAATATAGAATATAAGTTCTAAAATTCCAAAAGGAAATGGCATTCTTTGAAAGTGGAGGTACAAGAGGTGATCATATACAAAAGATATATGACTTTTTATTGTCAATTAAGCCAACTAGTGTGGAATCTGAATGGGCGTTTTCAGCTGTCGGGTATATAAACTCAAAAATTTGAAATCGACTTAGTGATACAACTATCGATATATTGAGTTTTTTGAGATTTTATTTACGCTTACGCATAAAATTTATAATATTATTTTAATAAATTAGAAATTTTAACCTCGTTGAATTGTTAATATCAGACATTGTAAAACTCACCGCGGTGGTGACTAGAAGGATGGGATGCATCGAAATCGAAATACTCCCAAAACTCACCTCGGTGAGAAAAATCTTCGGAGAGTTACTCTTAAAAATCAAGGAGTGTAAAATCACCGCGGTGGTGACTAGAAAGATGGGATGAATTGAAATCGAAATACTCTTAAAACTCACCGCGGTGAGTTAAATCCCGGAGGATTGTTTTTACAAATTGCTCTACTCTTATAAATGTATCTTAGTTTACTCTCAAGATAGATAAAAGTAGTAAGAGTATCTCTTGCAGGGGAGAATATAAAATTCTCCACTTTAAATTAGGTATTAAATTTTACAAGAACGTACATAATTCAATGTACAAAAATCCAAATTTAGGGTGGTTCGATCAAAAATGAAAAATTAACGATATGGGGGATATCATTGGAAATATCGTTGGAGAACATTTTTTTCATATAAAAAATTGTAAATTGAGGGTGGTTTGGTCAAAAAATGAAAAATTAACGACAAGGGAACAGGCATATACTACTACAGGTAATTATCTAGCTTGCGTAACTCTTGTAATTCTAGCATTTGGTTAATTGGTTTCTAGTAGATATTTTTAGAAATTTTCAATGGATAAGATGGCCCAAACGTGTTCATGTACGTGGCTTCGCCGGTAATCCTCAGCCAGTCCGATATCGGTGAGCCTCATTATTGTGGGTAAGTTATTTTCCTATAGTATATAGTATTTGGCTTCGTTGCTTCCGCTACAGGAGAAGCGAAGTTTATACGAAGAATTTTGGGTTTAAATTAGGCCTACGGGTTATGAGCTATGGCTTTATATTAAATATCATCCAAATAAGAGATAGTTGGCTTAGAAAATTCCTTTTCACCATCTGAAAGGCGTATTAGAAAGTTGATCTCAGGTATCTATTAGTATATCAAAATTTCGCTTTTAGAACACGAAAAAATAAACAAAACGGAAAATAGGAAAATTTGTGATAAGTGGAAGACTGAGTGAGTAATTAAAAATATTTGCATTTCTATATTTAGATAGAAAGCCGATCTAAGATACCTTCTACCAATTTTATGTTAAAAAAATATATATATAATAAATTATAGCAAACACCAGCTAGATGTTTAAAATTGTTAAATAAACATTCACCAGCAGTATCAGAATTAGCTGATGCATATAGAATATTAGCAAACTAACAATTAATTTCTCTCAAATCGCTTTAAAATAATATTGTTAAAATTAAAGCATATAATTTAAGTGGTTAGATATTTCCAGAGCTTTATACTTTTACTTTAAATAGTAATATTGTAATTTTTTTCATACCAGCTCAACTGTGTACATCAGCTCCTTTTGTTTGTTGAGATCCTGCAGATACATCTGCTTGTAAATGAAAAATAACAAAAACGACATTTTGAACTAATTTCATAAACATATCTAATCTAATTATTTTTTTTGGAATATTAAATAGTAATTAGTAATATACAAATTCATAGATATATTCTTAATTGGGGTAGTTAAAAAATTGTAAAACCAGTTGAGTGCTAGATTAACCATAAAAAAAAGACTAATTAAAAACAATAGAAAAAAAAACTTTTTCACAGGAGCTAGTATTTCCAAAATTATCTACAACATAGTAGAAAGTAGAAATATACCTGTTCCTTAGCTATTATTGCTTCCTGTCTTTTTTTTTCTTTCTCCTGTGAAAAACAGTAGACAAAATTAGATGATAATTTTAGTAAATCATTTTATTATTAAATAATAACTTCTCTATAAGGAAATTCATAACAATATCTAATTTAAGGTTATATCCTATTTTTCAGCTAGATAGACAATATATTATATATTTAAAAATTATAAATATATTTAATTGAAAGTTTTTAAAGATTATTGAACCTCAATTCGAATGGGTATTTACTAAATTTACTATTACAAGAAATTAATGAATATAATATTAAATTCGGGATGGCAATTCTATATAGTCATGACTAGTCAAATCATGTATTGTATATTCAAAGAAAAATGCTCTTATATATGTATTATATTGTATGAAAACCTAACGCTTTTTATTAAATTTACATCAGTATTGACTACACGGAAAAAAATATTATACTAAGTTATTTAATTTAAGCAGAATTTAGAAATCTGAAAATATTATAAAATGTGAAAATAATAGGACTTAGGAAGCAAATTGATCTGTTATTTAAAAGCAAATTTTCAAAACTACCAGCCGATCGATTTTGTGCAAATCCTATTGAAAAGTTTCGACACATTATTTTTAAATTTCAATAGAAAATATTTACACACCTTCTTAGTGGTTGAAAAGGCATTGTCGAATGTTGAGCGAATAGTAGAAAAGAGAGAGAGAGCTTAATATTTGTTGGAGTGATACAATTAACTGTTATGAAAATCATCATTGAAAAGTCGAATGAATTTTGTTGATATCACAGCACAAATCCGATCGGCAGGAGTGGGTATGATTGGATAAATATTTGTCTCCAAAATGGCAGTAATATTGTAAACTAAAATACGAATATTACCGAACGAATGCACGAACATTCGAACATATTTAATCATTCAATCATATGCAGAAGTAAATTCACAATGATAAGTTTTGGAATAAAAACGTTTAAAACGTTTCAATAAGTATTATTATTATTCAAGCTATGTAAACGAAAACATAGATTTGTTTACTCATTGAATTCGTATTAATAAATATATTAAAAAAATGTTATTATCCAAATAACATTTATCAAATAACATACGACTAACAGCTATAGCGTTATGACTGAACCAAATCCGATATTATTAAATTGGTGGGTTTACTCGAAAGCCTACTCGAAAGGGTTTCTTGAAATTTTTAAAAACGCTTTAGTCACTTTGAACGCCGCGATCGGAAACGATTCTCGTGACCCCGCGTAGAATTGTTAGGGGAAATTGATGGGAAATTTTCAGATCTTATTTAGAACCAACAAGAACGTCACTACAAAAATTCAGCTTTCCCCCACTTTTTCCATAGAAAAAGTCCAATTTACCTGGCAAATCTACAAATTGAATTATTGTCGAAACAGTTTGTTGCACGGAAAAAAGATATAAATAAGTTTTATAGGTAATTTTGAGAGCTACAAAAACATCTTCGTACCTTTCCCGTAAAAGTAACGGTTAATAAGATATTCATAAAAAACAATTTTCGCGAACTTTGACCGCGCGTGGTATGGTTAGCGGAACTCGGATCGATGGGGCACTTTCAGATCTTATTTAAAACCACAACAACAACGTTTCAATTCAGCTTTCCGCCACTTATTTTATAGGAAAACCTTAATTTCACTGGACTAATATCCGAATAGTATATGTATTTCAGTATATTTGCAAAAGGTTCTGTCATGCACCACTTGTTGCATCGACGACACTTTGTAATCAATTCATCAAATTCAAAAAACTAATAATACCATTATATTTAGTATATTAAGCAATGATCATAACTTTCTTTTGCATGGCATACATTTTTTAGAACCTTTATTTTTTTTAAAGTATATGCGTTATTATAATTAGAATTACTATAACATACATTTTAATTTATTAAATTTTTTCATGTAGAGGCTAGTCAGTCTTAAGAGTGTCACATTTTTCCAAAAAAATCTTTTGAATCCAATGTAAAACACGTGAAATTTTTAATAAGTCAACCAAATTTGTATTTCTCTACGTAATGCAAAAACAAAGCATTAACACATTTACCCTCGTAATGTAATAATACAAATAACCCAAGTTTTAATTTATCACCAGGTTTTCTAACATTAGTACTAAAAATTGCGATTCACTACGTTTTGATTCCACTTTTGTGGAAACTTTCAAAGTTATCCCCTCAGAAAGGGGGACGGGGCGATAATATGGAATATAATAATTTGTGTCAGAGTGCAATTCCCAAATTTCTACCTTCGAACTGCTCACTGAACTACGATTGTGATTAAAACCAAAACATAAATCAGTCTAATTTCATAAATTCATTTGTCTAAATTCATAAACAAACACAATCAAAAATTATCTGATATTAAAAAAAAATTGTGTATTAAATCATTATAATTAAATATTGGTTATACCTGTTGTTTCCGTTGCAATTCTTCTTGTTTAAGTTTCTCCAGTTCTTCTTGTTTTTTACGTCGTGCCTAAACATTATCATGAATTTTGTTAATTTCTTATATTTTTATGTTTTACTGAATAAATTCAATTATTTATTAGTATGTATATAGAACAAAATATTTATAATTCATATATAATTAGCCAGTAAAATTTTCGATTAATTTAATAAAAATATTATTTCATTTTTCTTCCGTAGGTACAAATATATAGAAATATGACGATTAACTTACTTCTAGTGCTTGTTGATTCCGAAGTTCTCTTTCTTTGCGTTGTGATTCTAAACGATCTAATTTCTCCTGTTCTCTTGCCTGTCGTTGCTAAACATGTATAAAACAGATGTTCATCTTTAAAAAACAAATCATCGCAAAACATTACCTTTTCTTTACTGCGTGCCAATTCTTCTTTGGCCAATTTTTTCGCTTCCCGAATTGCTTGTTGTTGACGAGCTATTTCGATTCGTTGCTCAACGCCTAAAGATTGTCGTGTAAATAACTTCAATTCTTCTAAGCGTTTGGCAACATCAACATCTGTCATACGGATATATTCACCGTCTGTAGCATACGGGGCTGGTGCTGGTTGTAAAAAATGACCGACAATGGCTCGAGCTGAAAAACTAAAGTTGTCCCGTGTAAATTTCGACGCTTGATGCTCTAAAATCTGTTGATGTTATTTTCATAGTAAAAATGTGACACGTAAAACTAGATTCATTTATTTCTTGGGTTTGCCATTAACTCACACTTTGAACTTGTCCAATATGTTTTAATTTCGTTGAACTTCCAGGTGAATAATAATAAACATCCCCACGAATTTGACCACTTTTTGACAATCCCCGAATAATAGTTTCGCGTTTCCAACCCTTCTCTAACGGTAAGCGTAAATCTGAAATATTTATCTGTTCTTCACCCTCAGAATCTGAATAGCCGCTAGCATCGGCAATGCTTTCCGAATCGGTTGATACATCCATAGCCTGTGCTTCGGCTATCGCCTGGCGAATTTTTTCCAAATCAGCGCCCTGACTAAGTAGTTGTTGCGTCGACAGCATCGGTTTTAAACCAACTGCTCGACTTTGGGCCAACAATGATGCAACCGTGTTCTTTTTCGGTTTCGAAACGCCTCGACCTAAATTACGTGGACGACCTTCTTTATAGTTAACTAAACCCAAAAAAATGACAACATAAAAATTGTAAAAATAATTCAACTAAAAAAAGAAAAACCAAATGTTACACATACGATCACTTCCGCTTCCAGAACCTAAAGCGGCGGTAATTGAACTTAAACTTTGTAGGCTATTACTACCCGAACTGGTCGTCAAATCGTTGCTACCACTTTCCTGCTTTGATACCGACTTCATGCAAAGGTTGAGCGGTGCATCAGCATCGTCAGAGGTTGTGGTTGCCGTTACCTGTGTAGATTTTCCACTTAAATTCAGCCCCACTGACCAATCGTTTGACAAATCCAATGAACTATCTTTGCCTTGGGCCGCAGTCGACTTTGATAGATTATAGATGCCATTCGATGTGATCGTTGGTGGTAGTTTGATAACTTCGACTCGATCACTCTGGTGGGCGCTCTGAACATTTGCATACTCTGCTTCCAGCCGGGCTCGCTTCGCTGGGCTGATTCCCGCTGTTAGGCCGTGGAGTGAGGCTAACAATGGATTCGGATCAAGTGAGATTGTTTTCTTTCGACCACGATTTGTTGTACCTGGAATCTTGGGTCCTACAATGGATGATGTATACTTGATGATTTCCGTGTCCGGCGGCAATCGAACGCCCAATAGGGATGACGGATCGCTGCAATTATAAACAAGAATAACCATTAAAATGTAAATATATGAAAACTTACAAATTATTTTATGAAATGTTGCATTAAAAGCAGAACAAATAATTAGTAATAGAATTTGTTAGTAATTTACTCACCTTCCTTCCAACGCCGCACTGAATACCAAACGGATACACGAATATGTTAAATGATATTTATTGAAGAAAAATTGTTAGTTAGAAAGAAATTATCAAGGTCAAAATTAAGAAAACATGCATAGCTTTAATCACCTCAATATTCCGCTTGGCATATAATCCTTCGAATTTTTACCAGACGATCCAGCCGCCAAAGCATTCATTGCTGCCTGCATACTATGCGGTGAACTGAGCGAATTTAAATTTCCCAACTGAGATAACGAGCTGAGTGCCGACATCGACATTGATGTATTATTTGAGGAATTTAGCGATGAGCTCAAACTCGTTGCCAGTACACTACTATTATTATTATTATTGTTGTTATTGCTGCTGCTATGATTATTACTGCCACTGTTACTGCTTGACATCATACCGGTATGATTAAGATTATTATTGCTATGCTTGCCCACATCCGTATGCTTCGAGCTAACCGATGTTGTATAATGACTGGATCCGGAATAGCCTGATGAATGATTTGGCATTGATACTGAAGCAATGGTTGACATAGTTGAAGAATGATGACGATTGCTTGCTGATGATTTCGATTTTGAGGATGACGCGGAATTATGGCCACTGCTACTAGCGTTCTGCGATCCCATACCGGATGAAGCAGCCGCTGCAGCAGCAGCTTGGGCAGCTGCTTGCATTGCAAGCAATTCTTTATGCAATGTGACTGGATTGTACGGATTATTAGAAGACGATTTGTATGATGATGATTGCTTCAATAGAAGAGAATTTAAATTAAATGGTTTGTTGTCCGTAATTGGTTAACTGGTTAATAACCTAACCGTATTCATGAAAAGCTACGCGGACTACTATTTTCTAATAGCGTTCGACAGGAATTTTGTTAATTGGTTACAGTTCTCCCTCCAGATTTGCGGGTTTGACATTCGCGGATTTCATTATTCGCGAATTGCAATATTCACGATTATAGAATGAAATTTACATATGAATGGAATATATTCCAGATCAATAGTCTCGAAAAATTGAAAAACATGTCGACAATTCTCTGAAGAAGATAAAAATGAACAACTAAACAAGCACGAATTACAAGAAATGTTCAATCCTTCATTTCGCAGTAATATTTTCAAAATTTGACTACTCAGTCCAGACTTATAACTTTCAAAGTTCGATTTTAAAAGAAGAAAAGTTATTCACGGTATTTTCACATTCGCGGTTTTTGTCGAACCCCGCGAATATAAAGGGACTACTGTAAATTGTAATTATATAATTTACTAAAACAAATATCAATAACAAAGGCACTAATTCCTTTGTCAATACATCTAAACATGGTGCCAAAGATGTATAGTCGATTTAATTGATATTTCTATCTCAACTGGGAGTTTTTTAGTCAGCAAACTAACTAGACTACATACTAAAAAGTATTGAATCAGCGTAAGCAAACTGACAGTATGTTAGTGTTAGCTAATTTGTTCCTTGCAAGCTTCCAAATTATCAAGCTTCCAAATCAATTTCCAAAACTATTGTAGCTGTGATGCTTCCCCCTCAACGATCTAATAAGTCATCATTAGCTATCGCACAATTTCTCAATCATCTTGAAGAAGGCAATCGCAGCAATAAATCGACATTTGTGGTATTTTTTTGAGTCAATAAATAGCTCCACTTGGTCTTTTTCAGACTTAGTATGTGCTGAAATTGAACGTCTTATGGTAGGACACAAACTTGTATGGAAGACAAACTTGATTGTAACTGAAGGCAGGTCGATTAGGTACACCCGGATTTGAGCAATAAACCATTAGATTATCTTGTTGGACATGCCTCACATTTATTTCTCGGTATTTTAAAATTAGATAATTGTTTCTTGGCGGAGAACGTGGGTTCGTGGAAAGAAAATATATCTTCCAGGAAGCAGAGAATACTTAAACGGCTCTCGGAGAATACTGAAACGGCTAGGTGTCAACGACAGTGTCGAAAGGGGAATTGCTCTTGCTACATTGTTTAATTCTTCTATCACTAAACAGGAAGATCAGTAACACCTCTTTCAAGTCGTGTAGGATCACGGTAAATGTTTTCCAGATGTAAAATGATTTCCAGATGAAAAACAGACCGAGTAAGAAATCTATTACATACATATACCTGGTCTATGCATATGAAATGATCCTTTTTTATACGAAAATAAAACGCTTTTTTAATAGGAAAGTAAAAAATATTTTATTCAAAGTACTGTCCATCGCTTTCTACACATTGACCACCTTTCAGGCAATTTTTGGATACCACTCCAAAAAAATTTTTTTTCTTTTGATGAAAACGATTCAGAGAACCAATTTTTCAGTTGTTCAGATGTTTTGAAGTGCTGCTCTTTAAGTGCGTGACCCATCGATGAAAATAAATGGTAATCAAAAGGAGCCAAGTCTGGTGAGTACGGCGGGTGGGGCAAGAGTTCCCAAGAGTGAGCAAGAGTTATTTCACCGTATCCTGAAACGGTTTTGCTTTGAATGACAGGGCGTTGTCATGAAGCAAAATTACCTTACCGTGTCTTCTGTCCATTTCCGGTCGTTTTTTATCAAAGCATGATTTAAATTGATTATTTGTTTTTGGTACCGTGCAGTATTAACAGTTTCACCAGATTTTAATAGCTCATAATAAACCACACCTTTCTGATCACACCAAACACAGATCATTATCTTCTTTTCGAATCGATTCAGTTTTGCAGTCAAAGTTGATGGTTTACCTGGATCAACTCAAGCTTTTTACGTTTTGTATTATCAAAATAAATCCATTTTCCATCATCAGTAAAAATTACGCGATGCAAAAAAAACTTTCGTTCGTTCCGTTGAAGTAAAATTTCACTGGTGTTTTTTCGGTTTTCTTGCTGCTTTTCAGTCAATTCGTGTGGCACCCATTTTCCTTTTGAATCGTTCTCATAGCAAGTACCATGGTAAACATCTAGAAACTGTTGCTTGATAAACATTTAACATTTCTGCCATTTGTTGTTGGCTTAAACTGTCATTTACGTCCAATATTTCTTGCAATTCGGTGTTTTCAAACTTTTTCGGTGGTCTTTCACGTTCTTCATTTCTCACATCAAAATCATTATTTCTGAATCGTTGAAACCATCTTTTGCATGTTGCTAATGATGGAGCATGATCACCAGTTTTTCAAGCATGATCAGCTTTTCAAGCATTCGTTGAGATTCTACCGCGTTTTTCTTCAAATGGTAATGCTCTCCGCAAATCGTATGTTGTAGGCACAAAATTTGACATTTTTAACAGTATTACAAATCAAATTATCAACACTGAACGTTGTTGACAGATATTAAATAATAAAGAAAAATGCAATAAAAAATGCAGTAATGGTTCGTTCCCAATAAACGTTGCATATACCCACAGCCACCTATCGGCAAATACTCATTTCATATGCACAGGCCTGGTAATTATCTTTCACTAAATTATTGTAATAACTGTGTGTGTGAACTTAATTTTAAAAAAAAATGTGAGATATGTACACTTGTACACTTGATTTCCTAGTGTCATACTAATTATTTTGTTTACTATAACGAGGGTATACTTTAAAAGCTAAAGTTCAACCGCTTTAAATTAACCGACAGTAAAAGTTTACCGGTAGTTCTAAATATTTGCGGATTTCCTTGAAATTGAATATATTTTCTCGAGAATCAAACAAATCAAAGAGCACCTAAACATTTCTATGGCCGCATTTTTTGAACCACCCTAATATAACACCTATTAATAGACAAAACTATTTCATAAGAATTGAAAGACGATTTTTTTTAATTGTTATAATAATTATAACTCATTAAGTATTTTATTGATACACTAAAACCAATTTAATAAATGTTAAAAATGACATGCAAAAACTGGCTGTCAGAGGCAAGTAATAAAAAAAGGTGTAACTAATCAATAAAATATTTCATATTCAATATTTGCCATATAACTGAAAATTATCTTTAACTGATTAATAAATCTGTGTGTTTCTATTTCACTTATCTCCAGTTAAGCACTTCACCCCATAGATTCTTGAGTACGAAAAATTATAAATATTTATTAATGAAGATTAAAGCTTGCTGACCAATTCACAAAACAGGAATTATCTTTACTATGCGTGGAGATTTATGTTTTAAATAGAATGCTCTGAAACTGAAGCTTTAGCACCAAACTGACCAATGGCATAGCAATTAATGAAACGAAATTCTGATTTTTAATTTTCCCAAACTAGTATTGCTACAATCCTAACATAAAATTGTTAAGAAAAATGTTTAATATTGAAATTTGGTGTTAAATGTAAAAACATCATAATCTATCTTTTTACATTACTAATTATGTACAATTGTATGTGAAATGGAGCAGTGATTGGTAACCAACCCCACCCAGATATGTACGTTTTAATCATTATTTTTATCAATAAACGGCACATTAAAATTTAAATCAATTGAAAATAAAAATTTACCTTGTTGTACGATGATGATGAGGATGATGGTAATGACATCGCATTATTTCCTCCCGAACTACTATTGCTATTCGATTTTTTTTCTTTACGACTCTTAGTGTGCGACTTTGTTTCTGAATTGCCACTTTGCCGTGAACCACCACTACCGGATTGATTGCCTACGGCATTTACTCCACCCACCATGCCGGTTAACGATGCGGGAAATGCGCCAGCTAAATCCGGATGAGGAAATGGTGATAGGCCAGATGCTTGCAAGCGTGTAAAATAGTCTTGGGCAGCTAATTGAGCCATTGACCACCAACCTAGAAGCGGAACGATTTGATGATTTTAATTAAATAATTATGATTATCATATTAATTAATTTGATTGGAATATATTTGCAATAATTAGTTGATTACTCATTTTTACATAACAAAAGCTTAATATTATTTAGTTTGTTATACAAATTTTTAAATAAAGTTCTTTAGTTCAATCTTTAGGGCTTGAAAATGATGCAATAAACCAATTGAGACGTTAAGATTGAATTTTTATAATTTTATTACACTATTGAATATTTGCAAAACATTGATTGACTCATTGTAACGTCTAACCAGTAAGTAATTGATGAAATGGAATCAGTATTATTGTTATTATTAGTATGTATTAATTATCATGGTATTAACAGCAAGTAAAGATAGCAAGCGGTCCACCACTTCGATATCCACCAAATATATAAACCAAAATCCCGTTATTAATCGGGAATGGGGTTTGAAATTGTTTTTTGGGTGTGATGAAGAATGAATTCGGTCAGCGAACACGGAGCTGTCCCTGAAGGAAAAAGAGTGCAACTATAATAATAAATAATGTAAAGTTCTGGGAGAAATTAATATCGTCTTCGATTGAAGTGTCCACAACCCCGTTCCGTTCACGCAGAGTTTTAAAATGGTATTTGTCAAATGGGAGAATGAGATGGAATATGAGAAATTATAGTGCATGAATAAAACAGTTTGGTGTATAAAATATGCCATCATCATATTTTCCGAAAATTCGTCGGACAAATCATCATAATAATATCATCCATTATTTTCACTATTTCTTCCCAATATCTATATACGCAACTCATCGATTGCTTTGAAAAAATATAAATGTAAATAAAAATATCCACACCGGCCAATAACATAAAAATCGGAGATATAAGAGTGCGTCGATTTTGCGCACACCAAAGTATTCAGGTGCATCAATAAAACAGTTGGGTGTGGGTTTGTAGGTAAATAAAGGATTAGGATTTAGTCAATAAAACGGCTTTTTGTGTTTAGTTATACGCCGTTGTAAAAAAGTACATGAATCAAAGATGGCATAAATAAAGAAAGTAAAGAAATGGCATATAAGTACATAATCACAGCATACTGCTTAAAACAGCGGTTCCCAACTTTTTTGAGGCTATTACCCATAAAGCGGGTTAGATATTAGCTAATACCCCCAATAAATGTTTTTTTTTTCAATTTTTAAATAAATCAAGAAGTAATGTAAGTCAATGAGACGGTTGATATTGCTT
>JANTOP010026448.1:0-27405 GCA_027564815.1 Symmerus nobilis | reverse complement strand
AGTTGGAACGTTTTGAGTATGATAGTCTTGTGGATAACTTTATTTTCCGGGAAATTTTCTTCGGGAAAATCTGGTTAGGTGATAACAAACCTAAGAGTCAAATGAAAAAATTGTGGAACAAATTTGTCCATTAAAGTAATCCCCTGATTTTAGAGGGGTAGATACAGGGTGAACCTATCAAAAATGGACATTTTTTTGAAAACTTGTCAAAATTTTCCGGAAAATATAAAATTTCCCATTTTCGAAATGGATTTGAATAGTTGATAATTTAAGGTCATCCATCACCTTATGCAGGTCAGGGGCTTCATTCATAATTAAAGTTTTTAAAATAATATTAAAAACCGACTTGAAAAAATTTCAATAAAATCGAACGATTTTTGATCGAAATGTTCTTCAGAACTTTAATGGGAAATTTTTTCAAAAATTTCCTAACCTAATGATGGCAAATCATTTTCAAGTAATTTATGAAGAGATTTTATTAAGAAAGTTTCTCAAAAAAATCAACCATTTCGGGTTTTATTCTATTTTGGACAGAAAAGATTTTGAAGAATTTTTCTGTTTATTTTTTCGAGTAATTAATTTTCCGCAAAATTTTCTCGAGGAATTGAAAAATAGGATTACAGGAAATTAAACCAAACGCTTCGGTAAGCAAATTGTAGAAGAAACTTTTTTAAAAAATTAATCCACTGATTTTAGGGGAGTCGACATAAACGGGCAATAGAGAAATTTGTAATTTTCTGGAAAATTATTACAATTTGCCGGAAAATTTTAAATTTGACAATTTCGGTATGGATTTAAATAGGCGGTAACAAGGGGGATTTACCAACACAATAAGGTGAGGGGGTCCGCTTACAATAAATATATTTAAAATCCCTTTAAATTGCACCTTGAAAAAATTCAATAAAAATGCTTTATTTGTATGATATGATCCAACAAATTTTTTTTTTCAGAATTTGCTTAATCTAATGATGTCAAATTATTGTTAAGACATATTCAAAGTAAAAATTTTTTTAAATACCGGTATACCGGTAATACCGGTATCACGCAAAAAAAAAATACCGAAATACCGGTATGATTTTTACCGTCCGGTATTGTATTCCCTACTCATATACATAGATACAGGTATATGAGTAGTACACAAAGAGTTTCGGCTCGATTATTATTGGCCATTCTTACTTATGGAAATAATTGTTGAGACTAAATTCTTGTTGTTAAAAGAAGTTACCAATAAATTTGTGCGTTTATCATATAATTAATAATTTGATTAAATCAAATATATTTTAAAATTTATGAATATCTATTCAATTACACAAATAATCAGTAGGTTTGTAAAGAAATTATGACACAAATGCTCATGATTTAGTGCAGAAAACGATGATATATTGATAAAAGTTATAATTCCAATCCTACGATGTAATAAATTTTCCGTAAACGATAACCTTTTTACAAATGACATGAAAGCATGGGAAACCCCATTTTTCGGGAGTTTTCTTGGATATCATATAAATATTCTCCCTTAAATATCAAGTGCAGTTTCTATCCTCTTATATACCCCAATAATTCAACGTCTTCTCATTTCTTACACTTTGAAAGTAATGCGTTTTTTCACTGTTACATATTATTATTAAATTATACATTTTATTGGGCAATATTTAAAACTTTTTTTAAAGGGTTTGGAAAATTTAACGTAATAAATATTGAACAGGGAAATTATGTATTATATAAATATTAAATATGCATGAATTATATCTTAGGTTTTGGGTTAGAAAACCGAAATGAAAGTTTTATCGGTTTCGTAAAGAACCAAAATTTAATTAACGACATTACTTTTGAAACAATCTAATTTCGGATTTTGACCATTATATTTATGAAATGTTGCTATACAGTTGTTCAATATGTAGATCCCATCTGAAAAGAGAAATATGGAAGAAAATTCTGTATGAATTAATTTTGCTGTTAAGAAAAGATACATTACATGGTGAAAGCAAGTCCAAAAATTTCGTATACAGTAGAAATCACTTTAAATCAGCAGATATATATTGTCTGTCGCGATATTGTCAATCCTCTTCTTACCGTAAGGGATTACAATTCCTATCTAACATCAGTTTCGGATAACAAAACATCAACCTCTGATAACTTCAAAAATTATATTTTCTATCAATCTGCCGGCTTAGTATCAAACATAAGTTATTTTACTTTGTAGACGACGGACGGTCAGATTAATTTCTAATTAATTATTAATTAAATTAATCAGTTACTTAAAATTAAACGGCGTTGTTAATATCTCGTGGAGCGATCACCGTAGACGCTGGTCAGGTCATCGCACTCTTTTAAATCATAAGAATCATGTTGGTTTTCCACGAGTCTAATCATATGCCTACTAATACAACCAAGGTACATAAACCTGAATGAGGTGAAGAATAACTGTGTTGTATCAAAACTCGCCGTCAAAAAATATCTCAAACTGTTCGTTCGGCATCAAATTGCGGCAAACTTCGTAGTTTCTCTCTAGGAAGTATTGGAGCAAAAGTAAATGAATAATCATTGTCATCCCATGTAATTCCTGTACCACTCCTGACTGATCTGATTTACGCTTCAAAGCACGTACTTTGTTGGATTTTGATCTTGTGTACACAAGAAATCATGTGCTTTTTGGGAACTTCAAAATAATTTCAGTTTTCAAAAATATGCAATTAAAAGATATAATTTTTAATGTGTTTTTGGATCATTCACTACCCCTAATTTAAGAGATAGAAATAAAGTACACTGTATGCATAATTATATCAAGTTTTTCTCTACTCGTAATGTAATAATTTATGCAACCAATAGTGCAATCTTATCGAGTTTTCTTAAACTTTCTCTATAAGCTATTATTCGAATAAGTATGTATTATTCTCGGATGAATTGAAAATGAAATGAATTGTAATGAAAATAGCATTATCATTATATAAAACTTTTTCAAAAGTTAGACCCAATGCATTTCATATGATCGGATTAGATATTTCATTTTTAAACGATTTCATAAGAAACGTATCGATAATAGTTATATCTTTCAAACATATTCAAATGAAAATTTCCATTCCTTGTATGGATGAACGTATTATGCATATTATGGTTTGTCTTTGTGTCAATAGGTCTCTTCAACATTTATCCTCTTACACCTGAAAGCATTTCACATATGGTAGATATTGAACAAATATCTTGATTATTCATTATGTCTTAGAAAATGTTCAACCCAATTGTGGAAAATCAAATATAGATAAATCGAACTGGATAATAATTTATTTAAGTTTAGAAACTTTACAATAAACCGAATTTTAGAGGTGAGTATAGTATAAAGTTTCAATATAATAAACCACCTACCAGGGTATTATATACAAATATTATAAAATCAGTTGTTATCTAATGTATTTTATGTATGAATATTTGGAGTAAGTAATTAAATAAACATAACACAGAACTTACAAAAAAAAAAGGAAAGAAAGAAAAACGAACCCCCAGGAAAAATAATTGAAGTCTCAAGAGAGCGATAAACTATATTGTTATCTAAAATACCTTTTCAATGAATTTAGAATTTTTTAGGATTTTAATATTCTAGTTATTCAGTAATTTAGATTTCCGTCTACAACCTTAAAGATACATTTCCACTGATGGAACATTGAGGAAAGATTTGTGTTGCTTGTTCTTAGAAATATTTCACAAACGATCCCAAACGGTTACTGTTTATTTCGGTAACAAATGTCGGCTGCTCCTGCTTGTTGCCGAATTCTATTTTTCGAAAACTCCGAGTGGGAAATCGGCAACAAGTGAGTATTAATAAATGAAATGATGAAATTTCGGAGGGCCGCATGATAATGTTCTATGAATCTAAATATAAGTAAATAAGAAAATATTCTGATTCCATGAAAATAGGGTTTTCGATAAATCGAATAAATTTTATGAAATTTTGCAAATTTTATGTAAATACATTTTCGGGAAAATTCGGAAATTATAAAAATTGAAAAGTTTCTTTGGTCACAAAATTTCTTGAAAACTGGATGAAAAATTATCTATAAATTCATCTAAAATCGAAAGCACCGGAATATGGATATTTTCCTGGTTTTTTCTGGAGCTCTTGTGACTTTTCCTTGCTGATTACCAACTGTCCCAACCTTTCTAATCTCATCACTGGCTTTCATTAACTTTTAACGAGTTGTTGGTGATATTCTCATGACTTTTCCCTTCATTATTAGGATTTTTCCGGCTTCATTACAAATTTCGGGGTTTTCTGATTTTTTCCCGGGTCATTTACATTTTGGTGCTCCGACGAGACATTAAAAAATCAGAGAAATCTACGGATTCGAGTTAGAGTCCGGAAAATAGTCCGAAGAGCAATGGCGTGCGGTCAACATCTCCACAAGGTGTGCAGAATTTTGTGCCCCTTGTCTGGAAAAGTTGAAATTTTTTTGTATGAAAATCGAAAGTTCGTAAAGGCTCATACCGAGAAATTTGAGTATTGGACATCGCGACAATTTTGATCCGGATTTCCCGATTATTTTCTTCGGATTCAAAAAAATGTAATAACGCAGGATTAGGAACGAAAAACTTCCAAAATATGAAAACTAAACTTTTCGTACAAAAGCTCTCCAAAAACTTAAAAGCTCCCAGTAAGCAATTTTTTCAGAACTTTATTTTTCACGTTTTAAAACCAATTTTTTTATCCAGATAACGATCATTTAACGAATTTTCAAATTGTACAAAAAAAAAAACCAATACAAAAATCTCGAAAGCTCACTGAAAGCTTTAAATTAAAATGTCTTTTATATAATTTGTAATCGATTTTTTATCCCATTCATTAAATTTAAATGAAATTTGGAATTTTTCCAGAAAACTATTGAAAGGGAAATGAAAGCTCTAAGTTCCAAACTTAATTTTTTACGTCTATAAATCTATTTTCCATCCAGATAACGGCTCTTTAACGAAATTTTAAAAATTATTTTCTCAAAATAAAACTTAAAAATCTCGAAAGCTTAAAATTAAATTGTTCATTTTATATAATCTGGAATTACATTTTTTTTCGACTCATTATATTTAAGAGAAAATTTGAATCGCAAAAAACTTGCTCAAATTTTCCCAAAAAAAAAATGCTTAAAAACCTCAAAAGCTTATTGAAAGCATAAATTTATGCAAAATTTCTTTTATCCGGGGAGATAAAATAGATTTGATAATGAATAAAATAATATATTAATTAAAAACATTGAATAAGCTTTTGGAAGCTTCTGCAAGCTCTTCTCACATACAATTTTAAATTTGAATGACGTTATTATTAGGATAGAAACGTTGAATGTCGAATTATTAGGATAGAAAATAGATTTTAAAACGTATAAATTTAAAACCGAAATGTAAAAATTTCTTCCAGCTTTTAATTTTCCTTCGAGCTTTTAACGAAAATTTAGGATTTCATTTAAATTTTATTATTGGGAACAAAATTAGATTCTATACCGCCTAAACGAATATTTTAATTAAAAGCTTTCGATGAGCTTTTGGAACTTTCATAAAGTTATTTCAGAAAAATAATGTTAATAATTAAATAAATTCGTAAAATGATTCAAAGTTATTAAATAAAATAATTTGAGCAATTTTGTCGATATTTCGGGTTTCACGCCACTGCTTTTATACTTACTGCTTTCATTGCTATGACAGCACAATTTATTACTGTATGATGATGCTCCCTAATGGGCCTAATGCATATCTTTTGTAAAACATGTCGTCCGAAAAATCATGAATACAAATACAAATTTGATTAAGAATTAGGTTGTGATGAGAACAAATGCGGGAAGATAGAAGTAATTATTTTAATGCAGGACAAATTACGAATACATACTTGTAATTGACTGTTTATTAAAAAAAATACATGCTAATCCCATCAAAATAATTAATTATAATTATTGTTCTTATACGAACCCACCCACGTTCATAATTATTATTTTTAAACAGTCAATTGGCTACCATTTATTTATACATTAATTAACCGAGACTACTTGTTGTTTAATGTTTGATGGTCAAACAGTTTAATAAACATTTTATTACTCATCGTTGGTATTATAATATTATTTTTGTAATCACCCTGATCAGGGTGGTGGTGGGACTGTTGATGAATGCTGGACATTATTGTCCATATCAATTTATATATATTTTTTTTTACATTTCACTTTCATTAAATGTCTATCATTGCGGTTTTTATGGAGAATGAAAGAACTCTTCCTACAACAAATTTTTATTTTTTTATATGTACGAGCAGTATAGAGATAATATAAACAGATTTATATGGAATTCATGCGTGATTTATTTAATCTAATTAATGGTCAAAGTTTATCGCAATGTTATATTGATAATATAATTACGGGTTTATTTACGCTGTAGTAATGTCAACCGAATGAGAGAAGTCTTGCAAGGAAAGTTGTTTTTAAGAACTTAAATTTAATTAAATAAGTTACATATTAATTTCTTCTCGAAATTTTATAAAAGCAATTAATATATTTAAGATAATGTAATGTAACTTTACAAATAATATTTAGAATTTAAAAAAATGTATTTTATGTTAAGTATAATTTTATTTAAATAATATTTGGTATTTGAAAATCATAAATACATTAATGTTATTGAACAATAATATTATTCGAGGCCAATTTGGGTTATAAAATTAAAAAACAATTAATTTTTAATAAACTCAACGATATTGTGAAAGTATATTTTATTGTATTATTTCTTATATGATTATTGTTTATTATAAATAGAAATACTAGGATTTTTGCCCGCCAATAAAATCGTGGTACGTCTTATGATGAATATTAATAATGGTTATGATTAAAATTGTAATAATATAAGATATATTATCGTTTAAATTTTTTTTATCACCCGCATACGATTTCAGCGGGATTTTTATTTCCTCAACACATGTTGCTTGAATGATTTCCCTATATTTTCCATTTATTTTATGAAAAATTAGAAAAGGAAAATCGGTCTCTTCATATCCTGACTCTTCATTTTATTAATTTAATTTCCAACAAATTTACATTAAAATTGAAATTAAAATTTATTTCCCTTGTTTTTCAAACAAACATACTCTTCTTATACATTTTCTTTTCAGCTTGTTTAGTGTTAATGTTCTACAAACGGAAAATAAGATGAATGATCTTACATTAATTTTCCTATGTAAGAAATGTCACGAAAGTACAATTTTTCTTTCGTAATGTTTATGTTTTAGACAAAACAAACAAATGCATTTAAAAATTCCTTCTTTATATTAGATCCATAAAACACCGATGTGACATAAAATCACAACAAAAGTGTGTGCATTATTTTACATTAATGTCGAAAAAGATTTTTTTTTCGCTCCACAAAATCAACCTGGCTTCTTAAAAAGTCATCTGGGATTATAGTTAAAACAAACAGGAGGTTAATTTGATTTCAGGAGTTCAATCGAATCACCATCGATTTTTTGAATGGAAAAAATATTCTGAAGTCAGATCTGTCTAATCTAAATTATAGTCGATATGAATTATTTATAGATTTTAATGAGTTCAGATAAATTTTCATTCAGAGGAAAGTTCCCTATTTTATACCAACAGATAATATTTAATGTAATTCATTGCATGTATTTATATCAGAAAATAGAATAATTAGCCATGAATACCTTCCTTCTTCTTAAGCCCTTCATAATATATTTTATGTTCAAATTTTCAGAAAAAAAAATTAGTTTCTAAATATATTTTCATCATTCATATTAACCAGTTAATTTATACCTACGGGGTAATTTCCTTCAAGATTTTAAATCCCGTGTTACTTAATCCGTTGCCCTTCGATAATACGTTTAAAAACATTCAGGAGGATGATGTTCGACCAGTGGTGTGCGGTGAACATCTGCATATGAGAAGTGTAGAATTTTATGACTTTAAAATGTTACAGCATTTATCAGTTTCAGTCAAAGAATTTAAATTCTATTGTTATATATTAAATATTTATATCTCCTAATAGAACAGTGAAGTGGATAAGTAACTTCTGGATAATAGATGTTTAAAATAGAAAATACTATTTAAAAATTATTGGTTTGAGATCGAGATTGGTCTCAAAGAAATGCTGAACTCCCAAAAAATCTTTTTCGGCATTGGAAGAATCTAATCATTCCGAATTGTGTCTATATAATTACTGAAGAAATTTTTGGATGAACGTAAAAAGGACAAAACATTAAAAGAAAATGTATCTTTCTAAGGAAATGTCAGTAATATCTCAGAAAAATTAAAATCATTAAATCTCGATGGGTAATCTCGGTAATCTAATTACATAAAAAATTTTAAACAGTCACCCTACAAGTTTTATTTATAAAATTAAGCCAGAAATTGATGTTAACGGGTTATTTATACAGTCAGAATGTCCAAAAAAAGATTTTTCAAGAATTTTTCCTGAGAAGTCTTTTAAATTTATTAATGTAAATATTTGTACACATATTATCTTAACTTTTAACTGTATTTTAACATTTTTGTGTTTGTAAAAATAATAATTTTGAAAGCTGCTATAGCTGATCGCGGAGCTCCTCTCAAAAAGGCATCTTGCGGTGACCACGATATCTCTGGACTGGGACTTCGAAAATGAAAAAACCAAACGGATTTCGTTAAACTAATGTATATTCTTGTAATTAATCGAAGGAATAAGCAAAATAAAAATTTTTGACAAAATAGCGGCTTCTCAAAAAAAAAAAATCGATTTTTTTACCAAAATTTTGCCCTTAAATTGTTTATGAAAAAAATATTTATCGGTGAGAAAAAATGTTAAAAATGAGTGATAGGCATTTGTATTTTAAAATAGGATTTTGCAAGGTAAAAATAGGATTTTGCAAGATTAAAATAGGATTTTGCAAGGTGAAAATAGTTTGATTGTCTTCATATGAAGGAAAATATCCTATATTTGCAAAATCCTATATTTACCTTCCAAAATCCTATTTTTCAAAGCAGATTCCCAATTTTACAATGCAAATTCAATTCACTCGTTAAAAATTACTATCCCTCGCGCAGTCTTACTTTTATGGCAGAGTTAGAAAATATAACAAATTAGAAGCCCATGCTCACTACAGCAAGCCACATTCAAATTTTGTATATAAAGCATTGTTTTCCATTTTACCTGAGTAGTGCGCACTAAATGGTGCGCCAACTACGCGGTGCGCGAGCTAACTGGGTAAAGTAATTCAACTTTGAGGTTGCACATTTTTTCCCGAAAACCTCTTACATCGCGGCCGCAGATTATGCAGGGGAAGACGGTAGAAAATATAGTCATGACTATAGGAGATTGCCATACCGGAAGTAAACAAAAACCTGTTGCTATGATATTTTACACTGTACGGTTTCTTGCACTTTCGAAAGTGAATTAAAAAATCTGAGAAAAGTAAAAAAAGCCATACCGGTCTTATTGCGCTATGGAAAGTTCCTGAAGTCACTTTAGAAGTTTAGAAAGTGTAAATTAAACCATACGAAAATAAAGTGAAAGTAGCCATATAGGGCTATATAGTAGCCATTGATGCACTTTGAAAATGCAAGAATTAAGGGTTCTCATTTCCCGGGATCCCGGCGGAAAATTGTTCGTATCCGTATTGTTGTATCGTATTCTTAATTTTGTGCTAAACAAACCCGCAGCGGAATAGGCACGTTCAGCTGCAACTGAAGTTGGTGAAATACTCAGCAAAGCCTTATACATATTATTAAGGTTATCTGTTCGCTACTGGTTACTTCAATAATTTTTAACTCCTTGATAATGTGTTTGGCATCATACAATGTCTTCAAATTATCGTCGCAAGTAACACTGTTAATGGCCGCATCTAACTTTTGTTGTAATTGCAATGTCGCAGATAAGGATGAAGGACGACTTCATTATCACTGCTGCTGTAAATAATTTCTGCTTCTGTGTTAGTGTGATTCTGAGTACTATCATGCTCATATGAATATATGTATATATAGTTTGGAATATAATTTTTGGGCTGTTGAATTTAACGACGATTTGTAGGGAACACCAATGCGGGATTTACGGACTCGTTTTTGTAATTTGCAGGACTAAAAATGTCAATAATCCTACTAAATGTATATTGCGTCGTTCAACTACTCTTTTTAGAACAGCTCGACGCAAATGTTCGCAAAATAAACTTTTCTTCTCCTTTAAATCGTTTAAAATAAAAATCAAAATACATTCACCATCAAGCAATATCGCATTTCGGCAACCAATCTTCTCTATAGCAATTTTGATTGGCTGCAAGGACGCTACTATTGAAGTAAGAACTTCATATTCAACTTCCTTAATGCTCATCGGTTGTTTAAGATCTATCATTGCTTTTATAATACACGTTTCTAGTATTAGAAAACGTTGGAGCATGATAACAAGACTATTCCATCGAGTTTTTACATCTAGTTGTAACTGCAGTGCTTTATTATGTTCCATTCTAACGTATTTTTGCAATATTTCATTTTTTAGTGTGATTTACGAAAAGTACGAACTATTTTACAGACTTTTTCAACGCTTTGAGCATAATACATTTTCATTCGGATGAAATCGTAATTTCAGCCATACCGAAATTAAAATTACTTGCAAATGAAAATGTCAATTTCTCTCGGTTTCGTTTCATTTTCTGTCAAATGTCAAATTAAAAATAGTATTTGGGATAAATTGTGATTGCAATTTTATTCATGGAAACGGGCTATTTATACCACGATAACGCTGTATTAAAAAACGTAAAATAACCGGGAAATCCCGAGAAAGCAAATTCTTTCCCGGAAAATCCCGGCTGCGATTTTAACACCGGGATCCCGGGATCCCGTTTGAGAAGCCCTAGCAAGAATCCACCCGGGAAGAAAGTGAAAGAAGCCATGTAGGTCTTATTGAACTTTTAAAGCGTAATAAGCCATAGAAGTCCGAAATGTACTATATAGCTTCTGGCACTTTTCTTGTAGGGCTTATTACCGTATGGCTTGTTGCACGACCCCTTTCTATCGTTTGTTTTTCTACATTGAAGAATAAAAGTACCGTGGTTGTCTCGGCGTTGGGCTCCGGCAGCCGAGTTACCGGCGAGACGCGAGACTCAGCTGTTAATTATACATTGAATATAAGTATAAGAATAATAAAAGTTGAATTTAATAAGTTGATTACGTTCAGATAATTTAAGGGGGGCGATACACGTAACCTCCTCAATTTTGACCGTTTTTCAGAGGCTTATTTAATAGGGAAGGAATAAATGAATCATTTTTAAATTCAGTATGTTTATTCATTATATCGTCGACGATCTGGCAAAACGACGAAAACGCCAAAATTTCAAGATCCGAGATTTTGCTTTTAAGTGAATTGCCATGTCATGGTTATTCATTAAAAAGCAAAATCTCGAATTTGGAAATTTTCGCGTTTTCGTCGTTTTGCCGATATATTAAAATACAAGAATCAGATTTTTATTATTTTTTTTTTCAAAATGGCCGCCGTAGTAACTAATCTCCTGAGACTCTCGCGGCGAAAGGCATCAAATCGGCGGTATTTTTAGCTTCTGTTACAGCGATCTGAAATCAAAAATTTTGGTTTGAGCGTGTTCATAAAACATGTATCTTCTAGTTGAACCAATAAAAAAACAGAAAAGTCAAAAAATCGTAAATTGGCACGCCTCAGAAAAAAAAGTCCGACTTTTCACCTTTTTTTCGATGGGTTTTGGGTCAAAAATGATAATTTTTTAAAATTTGTTTGGCATTCTTGAGGACGATTCTTAAGAATCGGTTGAGAACTGTTTGAGTTATCTTGCCCGCCATTTTAGAGTTTAAAGTTCGTAGTTTCGAGTTTGACATACAGCAAATCTATGATTTCAGCGACTTACCAACTAGTCAGGGATTCCAGGGCCATACAGAAGTCCTTCGGTGCGTTCGTAGTACTCGTTTTCCTTCGAAAAAAAATTAAAAATTCGTTTTTTTTTTTACATGTATCGCCCCCTTTAAACAAATTTTTTAAAATCTGAAAATAAGAATATTAAAGAATATGAAATTAGACATTTTATCGTTTCGGGAATGTTAAAGCAAATGTCTGAAATTATAGGTAAAAGTAACAAAATTTAGACGAGTAGATCGATTTTTCCCTACAATTTCCTTACCCCATAATTACAGAAATTCTTTCGGCATTTTTGGACTTTTTCTACCTTTTGGTTGATGATTTCCAAAATTCCCGCTAAATCTAAGTATTCTCGCATTTTTCGTTTATTTCTAAATTTTTAACGACAATTTATCGACTTTTTCCCAAATATTCCCGAATTTGGTGACCATTTATTTTTCCTCCTCGACTATTTTATCCCTCAATTATTAGAATTTTATAATTTTAAATTTTAGAGAAAATTCAATAAATATTCCAAGAACGGCCGTTAAATTTGATTGATATTTCAGGCTCTGAGTCTGCTGAACTGCACGCCACTGTGTTCGACTGTTAAACTAATGGATTTACTAGTTGGCTTGCAATCAACGATTTTACCATAATTACATAGTGTTTATGGAAAGGAAAGAGAAATTCTTTTGTGCAGAGGAACGACCAAGAACAAAAAAAAAAAAAAAATGGGGAAAATATAAATAGAAAAACAGTTGTGTAATTCAATCTAATAAAATAAAAATGTGTTTTTACCATAAAAATATTTTATTTTTTTACTATTAAATTATATTGAGGTTTAGTACTCGCTAAAAAAAATTTCAATTACGTTAAGTTAATGAAATATTTATGATCTTTTTAGTTTTGATACTAACATGGATAAGTTTCCTTTTTATTTTTATATAAAAGAAACCGGACATAATGCAGTTAAAATTTTATTGGTAAACTGTTTAACGTTTAATAGTTTTACGCAGCCCTATTTATAGCTGTTATCACTTCGCTTGGTTTATAATAATTTTTTTATGGTATTATCCCTATAGAATCATGAGTAATTATAAATTAAGTTGCATTTGACGTAAGTAGGGGAGATGCGTTCAACAGTGGAAATTAATTTTACAAATTTTCCGATAAACATTCTCTTTTTATCGTTATCTCATATCTATTTTTATCTTATTTTAATGAATCTAAACACACGCACGGTTCACCATACTTGCAATATTTCGAGATAATAAGTAGAATGATAAATGAGGTCGGTTTACGATAACCGAGATTTTTTCCTTTCGATTTTCTTTACGCCCTATGGAGAAAACAGAGGGTATCAGACGTAAAAAATTGCCATAAATTGATAACAACATTGTAAAAATTATATATCCTGCCACTTGAAAAGATCATCTTCTTCACGTGACTCTTTATTTTTAACAAAAAAAAATTTACTTGTTGACAACGAGAACATTATCTCGTATATGTCAACACGGGTTTTTATGTGAATTCATTCCTTAAATATACATGAACATTTGAACATTTCAACACAGTAATTGGGGTAAATAATTAATTATACATTTTTTTATCTTCTATGCAAACGAAATATCTAGCTGGTTAAATTCATTCGACTCGTGAATAAAATAATTAGGAGATAACCGATCCACCTAGATTAGAGATACAGAGATACCGCTGATTTTTCTACAAATTTAATTATTTTTTTTAATTTCATTTAAAACAAAAAAAATATACATAATCAGATTTGATTAATTATGTTATGAAAGATAGCTTTCGGGATTTTGTCTTGTGTAATATTAGATAGATTACTCTCGTAATTTGTACAGCTTAGTCAAATTGACTTGGCAGATAGATAATTTTTTATATTTTCCAATGAAAAATATCGTCGAATTCCAAAATTAACCGGTGTTCAAATAAATTATTCGTGGTAGGTCCCACGCCAAAAGCGTTTTTCATCATATCTGGTACATGGAACATATGTTTAACTTGCATTGCAACATATAATCTTTTAACCGACTCTAAAATTTTGATGCATTTTTTTTTGCCTCTGATTCCCAATTATTTTCTTTCTTTTATTTTTGGGAAATTTTTGGAATATATACAGACGAACGCGTCAAAGGAAATGTTTATTAAGAAAAAGTTTAAAAGAAACAAAGATAAAATAATAAACTTTCCTTTTTACTGCATATTTAAAATGCATCATAATTTAAATTTGATAAATAAATGGGTTTTTATAGATATTAGACACAATTCAGTGGCGTGCAGTCTGATGCACAGAAGGAGCAGAGCAACCCTGAAATATCAACAAAATTGTCTGAAAAGAACTTTAAGAAACGTTCATAAGCTTATCCAGAGCTTTTTTGTAAAAATGCTATTTTATTCATTATCAAATCAATTTTGTCTCCCGATAAATGAATTTAGATCAAATTGGAAACTTTCGTTAAAAAGCTCTGTGGAAAATTAAAATCTCACCAAAAGCTTTAATGAATTGAATTGAATTGAAGGTAAATTATCATGGAGTTCTTGTTTGCTCTTGAAAAATACACCTATCGGTCGGAACTTTTGCATAAATATGTGCTTTCAATGAGCTTTTGAGATTATTCAATCATTTTCTTGGGGAACATTTTAAATATCGTAAAAGGAACGATCTCTGGATAGAAAATATATTTTAAAACGTGAAAATTAAGTTCGAAACATAGAGCTTTCTTAGAGCTTACATTGGGTTGAGGAAGCTTTTAGCAAGCATTTCATATTTTACCTATATGAATCGGATAAAAATTAGAATCCAAATTATATGAAATGACATTTTAATTTTAAGCATTCAATGAGCTTTCGAGAATCTTAATGCTTAATTGTGGAAAAAGTAGAAATTTCGTTAATGGGCCATTATCTGCATAGAAAACTGGTTTTTATACGTAAAAAATTAAGTTCGAAACTTAAAGCTTTCGTTGCGTTTTTAACAGTTTGGAGAACCTTTCCGCGAAAATTCCATATTTCGTTTTAATTGACTGAATTGGATAAGAATTCAATTACAAATTATATAAAATGATATTTCAATTTTAAGCTTTCGAAATTTGTAAACCTCTTTTCTGTGAAAATTTGAAATTTCGGTAAAAGGTCGTTATTTCGGAAGAAAATAGATTTTAAAACGTAGATAATAAGGTTCGGAAATAAAGCTTTCTGGGAGCTTTGAAATTTTCCGGAGCTTTCGTACGAAAAGTTAAGTTTTCATATTTTTGTATTTTTTCTCCACTAACTTATAAACTTTCTGCATCATTACATTTTTTGGGATTCGAAGAAAATTTCCCATATTCAAATTTTTCGATGAGATCTTTCGACTTTTCCGAAATATTTAATTTTTGTATTTTTACCTATCTTTTAAAGCAACTTTTACGCGTTTTTAACATTTTGTAATGGGGTCATAAAATTCAGCACATCTTATGGAGATGTTGACCGCACGCCACTGAGACACATCTTTCCGAAATGGATATAACTAAATGTAGTTCCTCCGAATTTTTATTCTCATAATTTATTGAGTTATTTAACGAACATTTTCCGTCTTTCAATATATGTTTTTCTAAATTCAATAAATAATAATGTTTTATACAAGATGATCATTGTTTTGATGATTTTCCATCATAATTCTATTTTTTAATGGATTTAAATCCCAATGGAAAATTGTTGGAATATAAAGATAATTTCAAATGTGAAATATAAAGTATCTCACATAGTATCAGGTGGTATATTACGAAAATCGAATTATTTCTCTAAATTTTCACAACGAACGAAACTTTTAAAATTTCATCACAATTATACATCTATTATGCAAACTGTAACTACAGTATTGGACATTATTAAATAGACACTTACTATTTTCCTAGTTTTTCTTTAAAAACAACTAATACTTAAAATAAAAATAAAATATACATAAACAGATATATATATATATATATATATATATACATCAATTTCAACCATTCTAAGCATATCAGGATTTAGTTTAAATTTTGCAAGATTTCGTAACAAAGAACATTATTACAATATGGGTATCTTGAGCTGATTGGACAAAAGAAAGCTTGAATTTCTATTTTTAAAACTAGTTTCGTGTGTGATTTTTATTAAATATTCACGGTGGTAAATATAAAACCATTAATTTTGGAGCTTTTATTATAAGTTTTTCTGATGTAGCATATTTGGTATAATGTATCAGTTTTATATACTTGCTAAATAAACATTGAATTGTAAACGAAAAATTGAAATTACATTACATCTTAAAATTACTTGTAAGAATAGGCTTGCCTTTGTAATTTTCGGCTGTTTATTTTATTCTGTCCACCACTGTATCTCCAAATTCGTATACCCGTACTACACATAAATCGGCCTTACCATTTTATGTACTCGTAACTTTAAGTTGCATTTTCAAAAGGTTCTCTTTTTTTTATTTATAAATTGTATGCAGTGCTCTGTACCCAGCATCCGTTGTACATAAAAATAATGCAGTACAGATGATTGTTTTATAAAGAACAAAAAAATCTAGTATAGTTGTTCTTCTGTTCACCGACATAATTGATGTAACTGCTACGAAATGCACCAAATATTTTTCGAAAAATAAAATTTTCAATTTTACGTTTAAAAAGACATTGTTGAGGTGTTATTATAGCCATCCAAGGGATACAATTTTATGATTGTAATCCAATCGGTAAAATTGATTTTACAATATCCTATCCCTATTTAATAATATACATTGTATGCATTTAGTAAAATCTTAGGTATATAACCAGTCATTTCAAATTAATTTAAGATCATAAAATTCGACTCTAATAGAGTATATCGAATGGTTTTCTATTTTATGTTCAGTATGATTGATTGAACGATTTGTTTATGTCTCTTCTGTATTTTATTTATTATAACAATTTTTTTGGAGAAGCGACATAACCAGATGCACATCTGGGTATACATCTAGTATTTTATGATTAATTCCGCCCAACATAAATGTTTTATTGATCTTGAAATGAAATACAGTTTATGTTAATAATGCTTTTTTATTATCGATTATTAGGAAATTACGGGTAAAATGTTTACTGGTAGGCTATGCGTTATACATAATATGTTCAATATACCGACTGGAAAAAATTTATTATGCATAGCAAAGGTATACTAAGAATACCATCCGTCAAAAATTAGTTGGTATGTGGAACAGTGAACAATTTGAAATTTTATCGTAAAATATAGGATTGTTTTTTTTTATACAGTAGATCAAGGGTCGGCAACCTATGACCCGCGGGTCACCGAGTGACCCATTTGATAATTTCAAGTGACCCACTTGAGTTCTGAAAAGGAATGTGTAAAACAGACAAAAATTACAATTGACTTGACGCTTGATGCACTTGACTCACCCGCAAAGTTTTGCCAGAAAATATATAAATATCAGCTCAAATTGCTTTAAATGTTTGATTAAGACTTCTCAAAGGTGAATTCATGATAAATAGTGAACCACCATGATAGCGAGTGAACCACTCCATCCAACGATTTTTCAAACGTCCAAAAACAATTTATCGCACATTTATAGGCAAACATAAAAACCCAAGCCACTCCACCCTACCTTACCCTATCTCCACTTCAGCGGCTTGCAGTCTAATGCGCAGACAGTTCAGAGCACACCTGAAATATCAACAAAATCGTAAATTATATTGCTACACATTTCCAACTCAATTTATTTTATTTAATAACTTTAAATAAGCTTTCGAAATTTTTGAACAATTTTTTTTGGGAAAATTTAATATTTTGTTAAAGGATCATATCTGGATAGAAAATAGATTTTTAAACGTTAAAAATTAAATTCGAAACTTAAAGCTTTCGTTGTGCTTTTAATAGCTTGAATAAGCTTTCTGCCAAAATTCCATATTTCATTTAAATTTAATGAATCGGATAAAAATTCGATTCCAAATTATTTAAAATAACATTTTAATTTTAAGCTTTCAATGAGCTTTCGAGGTTTTAAAAGCTTTATTTTGGGAAAAATTGAAATTTTGTTAAAGGATCGTGGGTTGGATTGAAAATAGATTTTAAAACGTGAAAAATAAAGTTCGGAAAATTAAGCTTTAATTTTTTTCAGAGCTTTTGAACGAAATGTTTAGTTTTAATATGTTTTTTTCCTCAACTAATTTAGAAGATTCCTGCATCATTACATTTTTTTGGATCCGAAAAAAATAATTGGGAAATCCGGATCAAATATTGCGATGTCCGATATTCAAATTTCTCGGTACGAGCCCTTACGAATTTTTGATAAATTTCTTATAGATAAATTTCAACTATTCCGAAATATTAAATTTTTGTATTTTAACCTAAATGTTAAAGCAACTTTCGGCGTTTTTACATTTTTTCCGGCCGAAGAAATCTGTACATAAATTCTGCACATATTATGGAGACGTTGACTACACGCCACTGCTCCACTAATAATTTTATCCCGTATTTAAGCAGGAAAGGATTTGGGGGGCAAAATGAAAATACCACTGATGCGAAACGTCTTCTTACTACTCACATTTTGGTTGGTTTTTACCCGCAGCCTAGAAAGGTTGCCAACCCTTGCAGTAGATTAAGATATCGAATGGCATGGATGGGATAAGAAAATTTACCAATTCCGATCAAAGAATTCGTAAAGCACAATTTTAAATTAAAAACTACAAAATCTAATTTCAGATTAGATTCATTTTATTGATGTAATTGCTATTATAAATTTTTACAATCTATCTCTGTCATAAAAGAAAATTGCATATATGGCTTTCCTTTCATGTATGGAAAAGCCAGCAAAAATGGCATATTATAAAATAAAAAATAAAATTGGAATGCATGTGAATGCTCTTCTGCAACCGAACGATATACTTGTATAAATATATTCTTCTCATTTCTTTCAAATGTATATTCTGAAATGTAGAAAATTTTTGAAACATTCAGAAATGAATTATAAAATTTAAGTAGATATTCATTTTACAATAAGCGAACGAAAATATAACTCTTTCATATCATATTCAAAATGTTACATGGGACGAGGAAGCGTCAGAAAATATATAACTAAACCCCCGGTTTTTTTATTTTCATCTCCACTATACCGTTAGAGGATAATAGAATTTATTGACGGTTTCTCAATTTATTCGTACAATACTCGTATTCATATATCATTGAGTTGCACAAAACATGCAGTTTACTTACTCGTAATATTAAAAAAAGGAACATTTATCAGTTTTAAAATAGGATTCTCATTTTATTCATTGAATAGACATAATTGAATGGTACAAAAGGAGAGTGGGCATGAGGCGGGTCATCATAAACATGAATAAATTGTAAAGAAATATGAAACTGATGTTACCGAGTATAAATGTTGCCGAGAAGTATAGAGTCTATAGTAACATTTAGTGATTCTAATCCTATAATATTAAATACATCGATTTATTTAAAGTCGATAAACCGAGTTCTAATTTCGGTTATGACAAAAATCATTATGTGCTCTTAATAATCTGATTTTATGATTTTTTTTTGCTTTACAATCAAAATAAACATGTTACTTAAAAAAAATGTCTAGCAAAACCATAGCATAAAACCTATAGTCTGGTGTTTCTCAAAAATGTTAAAACAGACTAAATAAATAGATAATAACTACACAGAAAAAAATCATTGCCATCATACAGAAAATTATACACGAATTTCTATTGGTATAATTCCCTTTTATATACAAAATATAAATTTGTGATGATTATTATTACAAAAAATAATTTTTTTTCGTTTTGCGAAATTTAATATTCCGAATCTGCATCAGATTATTTGTCGGATATTGCACAAAATCCCGTTGTTTATTATATTGTATATCAAACTTCTATAAAAAAAAACTATCCGACTATTATATGCAATTGTATTATTTTATTTATCCAACGTATCAGTAGGACCGGAATACAACCGGGGTGGTGGAAAATGATTACCATATTTTTCGGTTCTCAAATGTATAAATGAAATAAATTAAAAATGTTTGACCTTAAACATGGAATTGGGTTAAGAAAGGTTAATGGAATGACCCCGTTCCCATACTATCCAAGCATTGCATCGCCTTTAAATATTTAATGTTATCGAAGACGGATTTTTATCTGGATTCATTTTATATTTTATCCAATATAGAACGTCTGACTTATTATCATATCGCTTGCTAGAATAAACTATCGTCGAATTTCTTGTACGAATTTAGGTGAGGAAACGAAATTTAAGTAACCGTTTCGTTGAAGAAAAATTGTTAATAATTTATATCTGAGAGAGAACGTTTTGAATATTTAATAATAAGCTTTTGACACATTTTCTTCTATACAGATTCCAAAGACATGATAAAGGAAGGTAAAAATATCTCTATCCTTTATTGAAATCTCGAATAGCAGGAAATCCAAAAAATTCATGATTTCATGAATTAAGTAAATTAATAATTTTCTTATTGGAAACTTTTCAAACTTAACTATTCTATTATTAAATTGATACTTGTACCAGTGGCGTGCAGTCTAGTGTGAAGAAGGCGCAGAGCACACCTACTCGAATCCCTCGGGATAACCCTTTATTTGTATATAGTTAAATCATTCAGATCATCCTTTAAATGAATCCATTTCCAAATTGATTAAAAAATTCCAATAAATAATAATTTTCGAACATTTTCCGACTTTCCCGTATTTTATATTGCCTCATAACAAACAGTTGTCTAATTGACGAGTTATTCAGTTCTGTAGAATTTTGCCAGTAGTTTCTAGCTGTGGAGTTGAGATCTATCCGTTAGATTTATGTCTTTTGTTAAAACAGTAAAAACCAATAAAAAATCTGTAAAAAATGATAGAAATTTAGACGCATAGCATAACTTCTATACTTTTCTCAATTTTCTCACATTTATCGAAATTTTCCTAGAAATTGCTTTTTCCTCAATGTTCCCCTATTTTGATTGGATTATTCCCGATATTTTCCTACAATTTTTCCAATTTATCCAGACATTTCCCGCGCCTTACCGAAGTTGACCCGAATTTTTCCCTACTTTGCATTATATCCTTTCGAATTTTTTATGTCTTCTCAACTTTTCTGCCCTCTATTCCTGCGTCTGTTATATTTTCCCGCGGTTAGCAAATTCTCCCTTAACTTTACCGACTTTCATCTTGCGTTTTCCCGACTTCTCCCCGATTTTTTAAAATTTCTATTAAACTTTAGCAGTTCATTTGACTTTTTCCGAATATTTCCCACGTTTAATTGAATTCTCGGAATATCGTCCAAATATCGTCGTACTGTCTCAACAAGTTCTTGGCGTGTGGCCCGGTATTGGCGAATTTGTCTGAATTGTCTCACGATTTTATAAACTTTACCTATACTTTTCTGTCGTACTCCGATTTTTCTCAACTTTCTACGACTTTCAAAATGTTACACGCATTTTTCCTAAATTTTTCCAGCTTTGCCCGAAGTTTTGTGGACTTTAAAGTTTAGGGACGGACTTTACATCGTATTATGCAAAGGAGGTTGAAAAATGGCGGGAAACTATCAAATTCTTTTGACTGAAGACTATAAGAGCATTTGCTAGTCACGGAAATCCTGGACAGAATTTAGGAAATCGAGGTGCATTCAGATATACATTAAAGATGCATAAAAGCTATTTTATTTTAGCCGGGTTTTACAAAGGCATTGACAGAGTCATCTGAGCTTAGTGTTTTACCTAATTAATTATTCTAGTTCTTTTACCCGTTTGCAATTAGATTGGAGGGGGGGGGGGGGGCGGGAGAAATTTTAACAGACCAATCCGATTATCCTCTTTTTGGATACGTTTTCAAATTTTAAATTTCACTTTGACTATTTTTCAAAAAAGTATCCACTATTCATAGGGCACCATGTATCGATCCCCCTAAAATCAAAGGATGAATTTTATGGAAAACTTTGTTCCATGATTTCTTCATTTGACCCTTAGGGTTATTTCCACGTGACTAAATTTTTCGGTTTTCAAAGAAAATTTCCCGGAAATTAATGTTTACCACAAGATCAATCAGTCAAATTTTATAAAATCGATTGCTTTGCTCCGATTTTTTGTTAAGAAAAATGAACAAATTCAAAATGGTTTTTTTTTTAAAAAAATGTTCTTAATCGAAACTCTTCGTAAATAACGTCGTTAGATTAGAAAACTTTTTAAAAAATTTCTTCCTAGAAAGTAGAAAATCCCTCTTACGAAAATTTCGATCAAATTCCAGAGAAAATCAATTCAGCCAAATGAGGTGAAATTTTCTTAGTGTAATTTTAAAACGAAAAGTTGATTTCGCGATATATCAGAGATATATCAGAAAATGATTTTTTACCACAAAACCGGGAAATTACTTTTTAATTTACCCCTTCGATTATCCAGAGAAAATAAATTCAGCCAAATCGGGCAAAATTTTCGTAGCATAATTTTGAAATTAAAAATTGATTTCACGGTGAACAAAGATATATATTGGAATATAATCAATTTTTAATAGCTCATAATTGGCTTAAATATTTTTTTTTCTTAAAACCGGGAAATCAATTTTTAATCGAGCTTTTCGGCTATCCAGGAAAAATTAATTAAGTCGATTTAGGCAAAATTTTTATAATCAAATTTCAAAATTAAAGATTAATTTCGCGGATATCGGAAAATAATAAATTTTTTAAAAAAATAACTCGTAATTGGCTTAAATGATTTTTTATTTTTAAACTGGAAATGGGTTTTTACCTATTAGATGTCCGATTTTTAAAATATGAATCGCTCTGATATTGATTTCTAGATTTCTTATAAATATTTTGAGTATAAATTGACTTTCACTTTGTTGCAAATGGCCTTTCGAATTTCAGTGAATTCTTATAATTTAGTTACTCAATCCCCAATATCCCGATATCCAGGGGCTCCGATTTTACTCAACACCGATTTTTTAGTTTCAATTAATTTTATTCCTCTTGTTTTTTGATCAAAATTTTTAAAAATGGAATTTTTTTAAAAAACTATAATATTTACCACCCGATTTGGCTGAAAGGTTTTTCCCGAATACTTGATGAGGTAAACTAAAAAGTAATGTCAGAATTTCGGGAAAAAACAATTTTTTGAGCTAGTTATGATTTTTAAAAAAATCCGTGTTTTTCTTTAACAGTTTTCTTTTTTGATCAACGTTTTTAAATTGGAATTTAAAAAAAAAGAAATTTCGCCCGATTTGACTGAAACTTTTTTCCTGACTACTTAATTAGGTAAACTAAAAAGTAATTTCAGGATTGTAAAAAAAAAATTTTTCTTAACGAGTTATGATTTTTTAAAAATCGATGATTGTCATTAATAACCTTCACTTCATTTGCTTCCCCTTTTTTTGATTAAAATTTTCAAATAGAATTTTTTTTAAAAATTCACTCGATTTTTCCTAAATACTTGACGAGGTAAACTAAAAACTGATTTCACAGTTTTGGGAAAAAAAATTTTTGAGCCAGTTATGAAATGACGAAAATAAAATATTGCTTTTATAATGCAGTTTTAAGTTAATCGAAGTTTTTCTATCATAATTTTTAAAAAAAATCGGAAAATTACCGGATGCTAGATCTTATATTCAGTAGAACTCTATTCTACATCTTTCTTACTTCTAGAGTTTCTACGGGAAAAATCATTTTCAATTTTTAAATTGATGACGAAGTCATATTATCCCCAAAATCCCGTTGACTAATGATAGTTTAAATAAAACGATCGGTTTTCTATAAATTCCTTTTGAAAGTTGGGACATTAAGGCGTTAGATTACGGATCGCCACTTTGGACTCAGAATGCAACTAAATATCCTCTCTAAATATTTAATTCCGTAATAAGTTCAATGATTTTCGACGGAGGTTCAACAATTTTCCCAAGATAATAAATGGTTCTATACATTTTTTGTTTCAAAATCTTATATTGGTACCTTGATTATATTCGATGTATTTTGACTTTAGAATTTTTAGTTAAAAATTATATCGAGGATTAAATATTTAATACAGAACTCAAAACTATGTTAATACGAACAAGATGGAAAATATTAGAATATCCTTAATCGATTATTTTTATTGAATTTTGTACAAGTCGAATTTTAGGATTGGGATGGGAAGATTAGATTAATTGAGTCTTAGTTGGAATTTCACCACCGACAAACCTACAGATAGGTACCAAAATTCAATGAAACTAATAAAGATGCTAACATTTTGTTAAAGTCATAAAATGGAGATAGTCACTGCACGCCGCTGGCTTGTACACGCGTTACATTTAAATTCGAAGTCAATTGAAGTATAGATAATTGTAATAATGATGAAGAGGCGACTGACGGGTTAATGTAATAAATAAATATAAACCAGAGATGAAGCATCATCATCGTTTGTCTAATAAATGTTTGTTAAGCCACTTTTACTTTTCCGTTCTGTAATATTATTTTATATAATTATACAAGTAATTTGTACATCAGACGAAACTAAATCGTTAACGAGAATTTATTAAGGGGACTTGAACCATCTTGGAGAAGTGATACAGATTTACTATCAACTTGTAGTAAACCGAATGGCTGATAAAAGTAGTTCTTATAAAATTCGTCTGACTTTATAAAATTTTACCTCGAATTTAAATTAAGAGTTGATTTTCTATGGATTTCTAAGACATCCGTACATTGAACCCAAAAATTTTACTCGTTTGCAACATCTGGAATCGAAGGATTACAAATGTTCATCTGTATATATGTGTAGCAAATATTCATACAGATTAAATATTAAATAGATTTTGATTGTACAATTACAAGTAATCAAAATAGAAGATTATATTATGAAAGAGAAGTGGATACATGTGATGATCTTAAATCTGAAATTATTAATTTCTAGATATAATTGCCTTGATTTTTATAATAATATTCTGGGCAATTTTCATTTCCTAGATCGACGACTCTAAATTCAATTATAATTTTTGAAGAGAAATATTAGTTCTATTGCCCGGACCTTGTTTTCCTTGGATAGTTTATGATTTAATCTGAAAACTAATTTCAGGATTTTGTAAAAATAAATTTATTTGGGCCAATTATAAGAAATTTTTGTTTCAATTTCCTGAAATATAGCTTATACTTCTGAATAATTGAACCTCCGGAGGTATAGTTGATATTGGGAGAGAACCGACTTTAATGCTTTATTTTTTCGATAATAATAATGACAAGTAACACGCAACAATATAAATTTATAATTCACATTATAATATTTATAGTGTTTCCCGTCCCGTGTATTATATACGAATTCTATTATACGATTAAAATATTTATTTATGTCATATTTTGTATATAATTTTATAATTTAAGTTAGTTTCGGTAGTAGTATGACTCCACTGGATACTATGGAAACTGTGTGGGTGGTCATTCTGAATTTTTGATTTTGCGATTGTTGTTTTTCTGTTGTAAAGAAACCCTTTTCAGATATTTTCATAAAATCGATAGCTACTTTCTGAAATCCCCAAAACAGTAACGATATAGGTTATCTTAAATCTTAAAAACCCCAATTTCTTGTTTAATCTCCGTTACATGTACAGTAGTTCCTGTCAGGATTTTATCCTCGTCCCTATCCCTTCCCATTTCTAACGCAGTACCGATAAACAACAAAGTATTTTCAGTTCCAGGTATTTATTTAATTTTCTACCTGCCGTGTGGCCACATATTTTTCCTTTTATTATTAAAAATTAATGTCTAATCAAATTACATAATTAAATTACTATTTACATACTAGAATAATTACGTTGGACGGTATTAATCATTCAATCAAATAATATAAGAGTAATTAATATGCCCTTTTTTTATAGTTTCTGTTGGCTTCATAATATTACCAACTCAATAATTTAAAATTAAATATGATTGCTATTCTAAGTATTATTTCCCATTTAATTCCAATTATATTTCCATACAAAATCAATTGATTGTTATTTGGAATTATTTGTTTTGTATGCAAAGCAAAATATCTTTCATTATGTTAACAGAATTGTTTAACAAATTAAAAATTTTTCTGTGGCTTCAAGTATATATAATTCCCTATTATGAATACTAATGAATTTTAATATACACTGAATACTCGGTTGATACGTTCCGCAGAAAACGGTGTAAAAAAAGGCACGAAATCCATACAAAAACCTGGGATACGTTCCTAACTATTTAAAAAAATTAATTAAATACTTAAAAAAATTCAAATTTGTATTTTTATGGTAATTCAAATGAAAAAACTAAAATAAAACAAATTCATCAACATTTTTAATTTACGTACATTCGTTTTTTATTTGTCTGATAACAAATGCATACGTTTTTGATTCTGAAAATCTTCACTGGAAACACTGACTGCATCAATATCACTGCTTTGTATGTTGTCAATGTTTCTCTGTGGTCCGTTAAAAAAAATTCGTCAATCAAGGGCTGCGATTTCTTTTTTGCGACGCTCTTGTACAATTCCTCGTATCTGTACATGCACTGCTTCAGGTCTCGTTCAAATTGTTCGCCAATCATGTATCATCGGGATCATGCATCAAGAAATGATTTTGCAGTTTTCTCGCCATATACCTAAACCTTGGCGTATCAGGCATGCATTGATTCGGCTTTGAAGTATCGTCGGCTTGTCCTTCCAATATCTCATCATCACTGAAGACTTTTTCAGCAAAAAGTTCATCAATATCAGCTTTGGTCAAATCATCAAAACCATCACCGCTTACTTTATATGTTATGATATCGGAATATTCACCCGATTGCGATGTAGTAGGATTTGTAGCTGAAACGCAATCAAGCCATATTGCTTTTCAACAGCTGTTCAAAGTTGACTCTCATAATTCCGAGATCGCTAATTTAGCATTTGTTATGCAACCAAGAATTAAAAATGAGTTCCATGCATCAATTACAGTCATCGTTTCGTCACTTTCTCGTTTATTTAAGATGAACTGTATACTAATCGTCGTACATAGTAGATTTTAAAAATAGCATTTATGCCTTGGTCGAGTTTACATTGCTTCTAAATATTTTCTTTCTGAAGGTTGGTAGGATTGTTATAAGCTTGCACGGTAATTTTTAGGGCGATCTGTCACGTAGTTTTTTTGTTATTGGTTTGTCAACAAGTTGACTTCCAGTCTGTTCTGGGAACTTTATAATGAAAAAAAAAGTTGAGCAAAGAGTGCGTTTGAAAATGTGTTTTACCAACGGACTTTCTTGTATTGAAAATGTTGCAGAAAACCTATGAGGAGTCTGCTGCTCTAACACATACGCAGACAGAGTGGTACAAGTTATTCAAAAAGGGTCGTACATCAGTTGACAACTTGCCTCACGCTTCTCGTCCAGCAACATCAATAAACAATGAAAACGTCAAAAAAGTAAAGAAAATTGTGCGCCAATTAAGGGGGGGCCCAACTAACATTTTGCACCTTATAAAAGTTTCAGACACGTTCTTAGTACCAAATTATAAAACCTAAGGATTTACAAGATAGTGCTAAAAACCTC
>JANTOP010026437.1:0-12355 GCA_027564815.1 Symmerus nobilis | reverse complement strand
TCAGTCCCATATAAAATACATGTAATTTTTTACGCTCTCACTTTACTGCCGTTCCTGTTACTTTTAAATTCTCTGTTGCAATCCATCCATCGGCGAAGAGAATCGAATAATCATTTAAAATTCAGAAAATTATGTATTTTTAATTAATATAATTTTATTTCTCGATATTAGTTACTGACATTAATTGTTTTATCGAATTTCGAGACATCGGTTCCCAGATTTTCCAGCGGTGTCTCCTGTAAGCACACTGAAATATTAAAACGATTCACACCAAAAGAGTTTTTTTAGGAAAGTAAAATGTGGGACTCGTCAATGTTTCTCAGTACGTTGACGCCAAAATTTTATGTAGCGCTAACCGGAACATCGAGTCTTATATCGGGATTGATATTAATATTTGAATGGTGGTATTTCCGGAAGTATGGAACTTCATTTATTGGTATGTTTTATTATTATGTTTAACTCCCCAATTCTGAATAATTTACTTAATTCCGGCTTCAAGATAAATGTAGAACTTAGTTAATTCCTCCTTTTTTTTGGGCCAATCTTAAAGCATTTGATTTAAATGTACAAAGTCTTCCATCTCAAACATTTGAAGTATTGTCCCGTCAGCCATACATTTATTTATTTGTAGAGCAAGTCTCATTAAATCACATCAGCCCTTGGATAAATGGTGATGCAAATCAACCGGAACATAGTACGCCGACCAATCAACAGGTACCCGAATGTAAAGTGTGGCGTAATCCACAAAATCTATTCCGGGGCGGTGAGTATCAGCGTTTCTACTGGGCTACGAATAAGGAACCGCTCACCTATTACGATATGAATTTAAGTGCACAAGATCATCAGACGTTTTTTACGTGTGAAGGTAAATAAAGTAGATTCAATTTAATTCCTCAAATCAAATTTGAACCAATTTATCAGGGGATATTGGTAAGGGGGAATATGAAATTATGCAAATGGCTTGGCGAGAACGTAATCCAAACATTCGAATTAAAGACGCACATAATGCGTTGGCTATCAATCCAGACTGTGCTCCCGCATATATTTTATTAGCAGAAGAGGAGGCTACAACGATTTTAGAAGCCGAACGAATATTAAAAATTGCTTTGAAACTTGCCGAAGCGAATTATAGGTGAGCCGACGTATCATTACCAAGACAAATTAATCTAATGTGCGATTGTATTTTAGGAAATCTCAAGCGATCCAACATCAAGGTCCGGTAGCCGAAAGTACCCATCGACGTGATACAAATGTTTTAATTTATATAAAAAGACGTTTAGCAATGTGTGCCCGTAAATTGGGCCGGCTAAAAGAGGCTGTGAAAATGTTCCGGGATCTAACAAAAGAGATACCGCCGATCATGAATGTTTTGAATATTCATGAGAATTTAATTGAAGCACTGCTCGGTATGCAAGCGTATGCTGACTGTCAAGCCGTACTAGCAAAATACGATGATATTTCTTTACCGAAATCGGCAACTATATGTTATACGGCTGCCCTATTAAAAGCACGTGCGGTTGCGGATAAATTCTCACCGGATCTGGCGTCGAAGCGGGGGTTAAGTGCAGCAGAAATGAGTGCCGTTGAAGCGATACATCGAGCCGTTGAATTTAATCCGCACGTTCCAAAATATCTTCTCGAAACAAAAGTGTTAATTTTTCCACCCGAGCACATATTGAAACGTGGCGATTCGGAAGCGATTGCTTACTCATTCTTTCATTTATCCCATTGGAAAAATGTTGAAGGTGCCATCAATTTATTACATTGTACGTGGGAGGGAACATTTCGGATGATCCCGTATCCATTGGAACGTGGCCACTTATTTTATCCATATCCAACATGTACGGAATGCGCTGACCGGGAACTATTACCCGGTTTTCATGAGGTGTCCGTTTATCCGAAGAAGGAATTACCATTTTTTATATTATTTACAGCCGGTTTGTGTTCTTTTACCGCACTATTGGCTCTTCTAACCCATCAATATCCGGAACCGATGGGTATTATTGCACAAACCGTTTTAAATTGGATCTCATTACCGTTTCTGTTCGTTCGTGATAGTTTTGAATCGATCTGGCCCTGTAATTTCTTGCAACAATTATCTCGTATATAATTAGAATTATATTGGGATTTTGTTTTTAAATTAAAAAAAACGATTTGCACTCTCTGGAAGTCAGACTTTAAATCAGTCGAATGAGGAAGGGAAATTCGTAGGTTGGCTGGTAAGATGTTTTTGCTTGCTTGTAATATTTTTCTTTTCCAACAAATATAGTTTGATTGTCTAATAATTGTACTTTTAATTGTTAAGAACAAAATACAGTATATATTTTGAAAGTAAATTTTATTATGAATGAATTTTCTTAATTTCACTTGATGAATAGAAATAATATAATAAAAATTGTTTAATCTCCAAAATTATTAGGGGATATCATCTGTAGTCTAACACAACCTGCATCAAAAAATATTACCTATTTTTATATATAAAAATTATATTTTATTTATTAGAAGTCGATAATTCATTATTCGCCGGCTCTTTTTCAAACAGACCAATATTATCCAGTACAATCGTTAAATTTGCTTTCAATTTTGAATAATTAAATTCATCTCCAGCAAATTTATATTGTTCACCATCTAAATTTTCCGTAGTTCGGTAGCTAGCTATCGTTTCAATTGCTGGTGCAATCAGTTTTTCCCATCCCTGAAAAATTAATAAAATAGATTACGTATTCATGTGTAGAAACATTTTTCTTTTTTTACTTCAACACCTCCCAACCAATCATCAAAATAATACATGAAAGCTGATTTTAAACGGTTATTATTGTTGGTTGAACAATATTTTATAATCATTTGAATAAGGGATAGAGCGGTGGATAAGTGAATTTGTTGCCTGAAAAACAAAATGATTATTTTTAAATATTTTTGAAAATAGATTTCCTTGAATTTCTAGGGCCCCATTATATTATTAAGTGCATTGTACCCTATGACTTATAGTTGGCTACAACCCTACAACTTAGGACAACTTAGACATCTGGTTCATTTACTACCATAGTATAGTATTTTTCTGTAATTTGCTCCTAAATTGTTAAGTCAGAAAATCGGTAGTAATTTTGTTTGGAACGGGTGCAAAGTATTGTTTGCCAGTAGCTGAGAGATTGCACTATAAGAAGGCCGAAGTTGATAACAGCGTGACCAATACAGTTGATAAGGATTCTAGTACTAGCGTGCGGTCTAATGCGCAGAAGGCCCAGAGTACGTTGTGTTCGTTTCCGGCCCAGGAAGGTCACTACGGAACCAAAAATTGGAAATTTTCCCGGAAATTTGGAAAATGTCATTTTCAGTATATTTTGCATGGAAATGAATTTTTTTTAAGCGGAATGGAGTTAGCGGGGTCAGCTCGTTAATAATAATTTTCTGACTTGTACTAGCATTCCCAAATTTTCTTTTACATTTTCCGCCTTTCTACAGACACTTTACCAATTTTTTTTGTTCGACTTTCCCGTGTTTTGTATAGAAAGAAATTTGCAGTCTAATCTGCCTTGTCTCATAACAGGCAGTTAGGTGTCTAATTGACTAATTATTCAGTTTTGTATAATGTTGCCACTTTCAGCTGAATTTATGCCTTTATCTTAAAACAGTCAAAAGCAATAATAATATCTGTAGAATGATAGGAATTTAGAGGCATAACTAATCCCTACTTCTCTACTTTTCGCAATTTTCTCTAATTTATCCTAATTTTCCGAGAAATTACCTTTGCTTCAATTTTTCCCGACAATTTCCTCAAATTTTTCCAATTTGTCCTGACATTTCCCGCATCTTACCGAAATTAGTCCGCCTTTTCGGATTCTTACAACTCTGTCGATATTTATGCAAGTATTTCTGATTATCTAACATTTTACTGGAAGTTTCTCTTACTCTCTCGAGTTTAGCAAATTTTTCCTTATCTTTACCAACTTCTATCTCGTGTTTTCGTGATTGTTTCCTTACTTTTAAACTTTCTCTTATAATTTAGCAATTTATTCGACTTTTCCTGAATATTTCCTTCATTTAATTGAATTCTCTGAATATCGTCCAATTAATTCCTATTGTCTCCAACATGTTCTTGGCCTGTGTTCCGATATTTGCAGATTTGTTTGAATTTTCAAAAGATTTATAAACTTTACCTATACCCTTCTGCCTTACTCCGATTTTTATCGACTTTCAAAGTATTGCACGAATGTTTCCTAAATTTATTCAATTTTGCCCGAGGTTTTGTGGACTTTAACGTTTTCTGGACGGACTTTAAACCATATATTATGCAAAGGAGGTTGGAAGCATAAGAGGATTCAGATACGTTAAAGAGACATAAAAGCTATTTTATTTTGGCCGGGTTTTACAAAGCCATTTACAGAGTCGTCTGAGCGTATAGTGAAGCATATAGATGATCGTAATTTAAATTTCGATATGTAAAAATTTTACCCGTTTTCAATTTGATTGTTTGGGAATAAATTTAGAAGAAACGGTGAAATGGATAATATATAATTTAATATAAATTGGGAGAAGGGGAAGGGGGGGGGGGGGAGGGTAGATACACTATTATACACTATTTCCATACGTTTTCAGATTTCCAAATTTTAAATTTTCCGGGAATATATGACCATTTTTCACAAAAGTATCCATTTTTCATAGCCTTGCCTTGACCCCCTAAAATCAGGAGATGAATTTTATGGAAAAGTTTGTTCCGCAATTTCTTTATTTGACCCTTACTTATTCCACGTAACCAGATCTCCCGGTTCCCAAAGAAAATTTTCCATAAGATAGTCACGAAACTATTGGCATTTGGAAAAAAGCGAAAAAATTCAAAACGATTAATTTTTTGAAATTTTTTATTTTTAACAAAAACTCTTTGTAATTAGAGATGTTTTCCCATCGTTAGATTAGATTCTTACGATAATTTCGATCAAAAATCAATAAATTTTATTGAATTTTATACAAGTCAAATTTTAGAGAGTTTCAGAGTTAGAGTAGGTAACCTCTTGGTCTTTAAGGTAATCCATAAATTTGAATTCATATCGAAAATTCATACAGTTATCCCGGAAAATTATAACAATTTCCCTGAAAACAACCGATTTTGGTCATAAAATTCTGCACACCTCATGAAGATAATGACCGCACGCCGCTGAGTACTAGGTACATGACACTCGATACTTTTAGGATCCGACTTTTACTTTAGTTGGATTCGCTTTAAAATTTCCCCACTTAACTATTTTTTTGTTTTATTTTCATTTTAAGTGAAGTAAAAAGTACATGATACGTCCAAATTCAATATTAGTAGTACGGCTACGGATACGAGGAATATAAACGAATCTATAGTACACGAATAAAACAATATATTATATACATATGAAAGAATGAAGTAGAATACATACGACAAACAGTTCTTTATTTTTTTCTATATATTTGAGTACTCGGTACCAAATGTACTAACACGATAATACCTAGATCTAGAGATTCGAGTACTCTCTACCGATACAAAATACCGAGTGTATAATAACATGTAGAATAAAGTAGCGACGGTGCATGAAGATACCACTAAAATTAATTTTGTTATAAAATACCTTTTTACACCTCGAGGGAGCATAGGTGCTTCCATATGGAAGTTTCTATGACTTATTACTATTATTAACGATTAAGGCTAGGTAGTCAATCTAGCGCTCAACCGTATTTGTTGTTTCTTTATTTTGATCATTTAATCCAATGTTGTTGACCAATAACATATTTAACAGCAATTGATTATGTATTGTTTTTGATGATACCCCCAATACAAAGGAGTCTCTGTATAAGAATAATTATATTCTTATAGACGGGACCGCCAGCTTTACGTCACCATCCGATATGACGCGGTTTCAAGTTCGATCATTGTGGCGATCACAAATTTTTGAGATAATAATTTTTTTTTGTGATATCGAAACCTGGCTTCGAACCTGCAACCTCCCTCTTCAAATGCGGGTGCCATACCCATTATGCCATGAAGAGGTAATTCAGTCATTCAGTATTTTAGATATAGTTTTACCTTAACTAAATATCTGTACGTTTATTTAATTTACGCCTCTGGTTGATAGAACTCCTAAGCGCTTCTCAAAATTCGTATAATTGTAGACTATTCTTATACCTGAAAGAAGGGTATCGTGGGGTAGTGATTGCAAAGTAAGATTCATTCCAAAGTGCTAATACGTTATATGCGGAGTTCTCAGCTTTTATATATATTTTCTAATAAAATAAATATATAAAATCGAGTTACTTAGATATTTATTTAATAGTTTATTGCTTTCTGCTTGTAAACTTGGGCCGCAAGTTTCTGAAGTTCACTTCCTTCGCGCCGCCAAAAGTATAGAAAACAACTATTAGAACAATCCAACCAGATATAGGCGTAAAATAACGACGACTTATGTTTCAACAAGCATATACTTTACGTCAATATTTAACTGTTAGAAATTGTCTGTTACGGATAATTTTGATTTTCTGGCCCTCATACCAAACGCCGAATACCAAATCTGTGAATAAAATAAAATACCCCAATATCGGCTGAAAACCGAATAACGTCCACGTATAGTAGGTGTTTGTTGAAACCATAGTTTATCCTTTTTTAGTAATAAAGGACAAGATGATGATGTTGATGATACTAGTGAGGAGATTATCCCTTAAGAAACACTTCGCTAAAATCGAGTAGATTTGAGTTTATGTGAATCGTTACCGACTTCAAAATTACATTAAGAAGCTCTTTTCATATGCTTTCAATAGGTGAAAGGTCTAACAATCAGACTTAATCCCTGTACTTACCGACGCATATTTTCATTAGATTGATCCAAAAATCTTAAAGATGTTTTTATTTGTAATTCAGTATCCTTCAGTAACATGGATATGCCATTGATTCCTGGGCTTTTATCTTCAATTTTCTCCAAAAATCGACGTTCTATCAATTTCATCTGGATGGCAAGCTTATCAAGATTGGCCTACAAAATATATTAACAATTAATTTGAATTGCATATAACGGAATATTTACCTTTATTTCCTCTAAATTTATAGCAGCTGAGTGATGTTCATCCACAATTAATAAAATTTGTTCCTTTGGTACTACGAGCTCGATTTTAATTAATCTTTTAATCTGACCGTCTTCGGTTAATTTTAATTTTTTGATTTCATAGTACTGTTCAATTCGATTGATTATCGCCTCCAAAATAATAGTCATTCCATCAATGTTATCCGACTGTATCCTGAGAGAATACAAAATTTTGAAATTATAATTTGTAAATAATTCCTAATACTTTACCGAAATCGATTTGAATTTTTCGCTGAGACTATTGTTATCACAGTTCCGGTATAAATGGATTTAAATCCAATCGCTTGAGCTATTTCTTCAATATCGAATTTGGGGGCGAATAGGTTGAATAATGTTGGAGCGGGAATTTTACTATCAGTCTGGCAGAGACCTAACGTAATTTTTATTCGGGTATCCTTCTGGAGTTTCTGGTGGCCGATAAAAAATAAATCAACCGGGAGGTATGTTGATTTTTCAATGATACGACATATTCCTTGTGCATTTGTGAATGATATTAATAATCTCAATTCCGAGCTAGCTGGATTCATCGCCTCTTCTATATAGATACAAGTATTAAATTGTTGAACTACTGTAGCTTTAATTAAATTATAAGTAATCGTTGATTGTAAACATTTAATTGGATGGTCAACATCACAATTTATTTGAATCTGTTCGATATTAACGGTCGGTGTTATCGTTATCGTTACGATACACATTTTTGGTATATCGTATAAAGCTTTCGTTTCATTTCTCATTAGATGAGCACACTTCTCTAATTTCGAACCGAATTCAATTTTTATTGATAAATCATTTTCGACCGTTTTCCGATCAACATACATCTCAACAAAGTCCATTCCGGACCGAATCGTATCTTCTAATTCAATTAATTGCTTCTGGGAACTCTCAAAATTTAAATTGTCCAATTTTAACGGTGGCACATTAAACAGTTGGGGATCTGAACCCAAATAACCAACATGTACGTTACCAGAATCGGATAATGTGACAATGGCTCCCGCCAACCCGGTCATATTAAATCGATTTATTGCGATTGGTTGTTGGAAAATATGAGCGGCCCACATTAACGTTGATTCATTGTAGATCATTAATGTTGAACTGTCCGTTACGATGGCCGTGATTAGATAGGTGTTTGGTTCTAAGGAAGCAATTTAATATTAGGTTAGACTTTTAGGAATTCAATTCACGAAACTTTTTCTCTTATCATTATATACGATAAGAACTGAAGAACAAACAATTATCGTAAAGTAATTGATGACGTAATAACGGTTTTTTTTTTAAATAAATATTTCTTATATGTGCAAAAGCAAAGCACTGACCAGCACCAGCACTGAACATTCATTAAAGGATAATATTTGGATATAATTAACCTCCGAATATATTGGACAAAATTCGTGGTCCCCTCAGAGTCCATTATAAGCGGATTATAATTTGTAATTTGCTCTGCACCAAAAATTCACAAACTACGAACATATAATAAATTGACCTGCCATCGGACTTACATATACAATTATACTTAATTCTAAATCGCTACAAAATTTAATATGCAAATATGCAACTAAAATCTACTACAAAATTTGAATACAAACAAACAACATATCCAGATTAAAGATCCAGATAGATCTAGCTAGATAAAACCATTTGAAATGAATATAAGAGAAAAAATGGGAAAAATCTGGTCGTAAATGTGAATGGTCTTAAGTCGAACGGTCGAAAGTTGAGAACTATCTGTATAATAGCCAAATTTATTTAAGAACTCTTAATTTAATTAATACCTTCTCTCTTCAAATTTACAGATTAAACTGATCTTGAACTTGCTTAACTTTAATCGCGCATCTTTATAGTATACTTACCCCAATACCACCCCGAAACAAAAGAGTAGAAACAAATCGGTGAATAATTCAGCTTCCTAATGAATCTCGGTTTACCATTATGCGATATACAGAAAAAACTGTGCTCACCAAGAATCACTATAACTGATTCCGAGCTAAAAAAAAAGAAAGTTAATTAGTAAAATGATTGAAGTCATTACCCAAGACATGTAATTAATTTACTTGGTAATTTGTTGAGTCATAAAATCTAATGCATACTCTCCCAAACAAACGCTCCACGACGCCGTAACCTCTTTCTCTTCCCCATCACTCGCCGGATGTGATATAAAATCTTGATAACGGTAACATTCTAAATCACAAGCGGACGAAACGGTAACAAAACTATCTATTGTTGAAATGTATTTCAATTCGCTAGGTATATTTCGAATCCCAGGTAATTTATATTCATATGAGATGCCATCTTGCTCGAAAAATTTCAACGTCCCATCCATAAATGTAACGCATATGAACTCCTTATTTTTTGTGCCGCCAAAATTTCCTTGACACATCGAGTAGGCATACTTATCACCGAACTCTTGTACGAAACAGGGATTTAATTCAGTTTGGTTACCATGCACTGCAATTCCATCGGTTATTTTAATATCATAGATGGTCAAACGATTTGGCCGTAAAATTGATAGTTGGGGTTTCGAGATGTCTTTGGCGGCGATAAAACTGCCCGAACTAATCGATAAAATCGGATCTGATAATTTTAATTCTAATATAACATCAGTCGGTTGATGCTTATGATCCAGTGAACTATTTCGTTGATCGGACGGCTGGTAAATTTTTAGGTGGCCCGAATGGGAGCCAGTGACAATAAAATCTTTCTCCTCATCATTTAAATGAATTCGACAACAATGTAACATCCATGAATCTGGACCGGTTTCCAATTCATTAGATTGTATACTCCACCAAGTACAGACATTGAATAAAGTCATTCTTACACTTAATAAATTATGATCATTCTTAAATGTGTCCGTCCCGATATTAGATTATTTTTAATATAATTTAGTTAAAATTAGGTCATCAATAATTTCGTAATGTTTTGGTGTGAGATTTAGTGTCTGGTTGTCATGGTAATTTAATGTTTTGTCTATATACCATTTAGCGATAAAGCAATTGGCAATTTTTGACCACCTGTTAGAATCCATTAAATTTTGTTGGTTCATTTTTGGGATTGATTAAATGATAGTTTTCAAAGGGAACAATTTTATAGGCCGATTGAATAACATAACATTGATTAAATAAATAATGCATTATTTGGGTAATGGCAGTTACAAAAATAAAATTTAAAATCATAAGACGTATTAACATGTCATCGTACGACCTTACATGTTTTAGTTGTATAGTTTTTAGTTGTATAAAGACTTTATATATTACAGGATAATTTACAGAGAAATGAATTATAAATAAGATTGATAAAAAAATAGATTATTTATTCCGATCCTTTAAGAAAATGTGAAGCAACAGCCATATAACAAAATAGACCTCCATCGGGATTTCGTTTAATATTCATATACGCCTTTCCATCATCTGATTGATAACATAGTACCGGTGCAATAGGTCCTTTTTGGGATAGATATAAAGGGGATTTTTCATTATCAAAGATATGTAAAATGATAGGAAATGAAAACTAACCGCATTTCGATAAATTTGGACAATTTTCAATTAACATATTTAGTAGTAATTCAGGTAATGGTGGTAAATCATTATTTGGAACACGTTTATTGAATGGCCGACACAATAATACATTTTCTGATTCATTCGTCCTTAACATTAAACATAAATAGTCAAGATATTGTCTACGATCTGCAATTGCTTTTATATCGGTCGATGGCATTGTTGATATTTTATATAACCATTGTGTAATTTTTACACGGTCTGGTATGATTTATCATTAAAAGAAATTATATTAAATGAAAATGATGTGAAAGAATATTTACCAACGGGATTTGATATACCGGCACATCTAATACCGCATTCTCGAATACCAAGTTCAAAGTCTTGATTATAATTTGGGCTTGACATTTCTCATCACAAATAAATAAAGAAACATTTTCATTGAAAACTTAATTTGTCTATATTTAATCGTTCTATTTTGATTAATAACAGACAATTACAAATAAATGAAATATGGATTTTTCCGAAATATATTTAACGAGTGCTAGTATCTCTTAATCGATATGGAATTCCGCGATGTTTCATTTCTCTTATTATACCTTTCGGTAATCGTCCTGAAACAGAGATTGCATATATTCCTCGAGTAAAACGATCTAAAATAATATTTTATTGATAAACTTATTTTTAATTTGTTAATTAATTTTTCATACTTATACGTTGCCATTTACACACCCAACTATCTTCTGGGCTCATAACAGCTATTAGTCTGAAAGTAATAGAAGATGATGAGATTAATTTTAATGTTTTATAATCGAACATTTTAAATGCTACCCATCGAAATTGTTACTCGTACAATCATATACGTTGTCTTTGTTATTTTTCATCCGTAAAAAATCTTCACAATTCTCACAGCCCTCGTATTCGAATTGTTCGAAAGACTGAAATGAGTTAATACAGAATTGTTAGAATACCGTGAAATTTATCAGTTTACAGTTCCCATAATCCATAGATTATCTATGGCCTATTTTTACATTAGCTTTTTTTCAATAATTAATGCCCAGAAGCTGCCAAATATAATATTTAACAACTTCGTTAACGGAAATATTGAACATCAGGTTCAATGTCGATCTGCAGGCATATAGGCATGAAGCGTTTGCGATGAGGTAGTCCCCTGGATGGGTTTAAAGTTTTTAACTGACTTTATCGAACGCTATTTTGTTATCTACCATTGTTGTCTGCAACTATATTTATTATTTCAATCTAATATTATGCCTACATCTCTGTAATCATTTTTGGTCTCAAAGCATACAGTACTAGACCCTCTCCAACTCATCTCACTCAATTGGTAAATTTCTTTAAGTGTGTTGTTAATTTTACTTGTATTCATGAATTCTTCTAATAAGACATGGGGTGGTTCTCGTAACCATAAATGCTCCATCCCCATATGCCTGCAGATCGATCGGTCTGTAACTACGCTAGTCACCCTCGGGAGTTCTCTATCATTTCTACTGGTACGTGGTCTTGAAATCATTATTAAGACAGGTTTCACCGCCCTAATTATAAGGTGAAAATTCTTGTTTATGAAAATCTGGTTATCTTTATATGAAAAAATGACGGTTAAGGTCGAAGTCGAATACGGGTTTACACTGATATTGGAGTTCCAGGGTCATCTCTAAACTCGCGGAGGTATGAAGGTATGAAACAGGTAAATATTTTAGCAACCCTACTCCATAGCTTTGGTGTACCTACAACAGCACATGTTGTGTATAATAA
>JANTOP010026426.1:0-12356 GCA_027564815.1 Symmerus nobilis | reverse complement strand
GGACTCGGCGAGTATTTGGGTCGAGTCCCGAGTCCGAGTCCGAGCCCAAATACTCGGCGAGTCCGAGTCGAGTCGAGGCGAGTCGAGTCCAGAAACCCTATCTACAAGATGTTTTAAAAGACATCTGTGAGATATCTCAGAAATAGGAAAGTTGTACCAAGAAAGATATTCTCTGGATATTTAGTATAGGCTATGTATACAGATCAATTTTCTAGATATCGCTTCAGTGTGTCATATGCTTGAACTATAAAAGACATATTTTAGATAAACTCTTTGTCTTTGACTAATCCAATATATAAAAACGTTCAATTAGGAATGTTATTTTAGCTAATATTGATTTGAATCTAGTCAATCTGTCTAAAATTGATTAGGCTTGAATTGTTAAATTTAGAAAATGAGACTCCGTGCAAAGAACTCATCTCCGTGCAGAGAAATAGTCAGGGGCTAGATTCCGACGGTTTTCTCTACATTTTCGTCTAATATCTCTTTGACACCACGGGCTCTATATATTTTATTCACTATCCTGTCATTTTAGACACCCCAAAATTAGTTGGTACAGCAGTAAATAATTATTAATTGTTATAATATTTAACATACAGAAAGATGTTGGGATAAATTGGTGAATGAGAGAAGCAAAATGAAAAATAATAGCAGTTACAATAGTTGCCAAATGTTCCATGTAAGATAAAACGGGTTAAAATTAAATTTGAAATTTTACTGCCGATAAAGAAGTATGCGAACTTGTCAGTTTTATTGAGTTACAAAAATGTTGAGAAACCCAACGGAATCCAGCCACAGATAGCGTAGGGAAATGGTCAATTATTATCGTGATAACTTTCCTGCGTTTCCTCTACTCTTTCGATTTGTCTGATTTTTAACTAATTTTTCCTACTTTGTTTCACCATTTTACAAAAGTTTTCTGTATTTGTCCTGCAAGTTTACACATTTTTGTCGAGTTTTGTAATTTTCTACGACCTTCAAATTTTTGTCAGCTTTTCGGAGAAAGATTCATCGATTTCAACTAATTTGAGTAGAATTTTGGCTAGACATTTTTTTTAAAAGGAAATTTCAATGTGCGTACAGGAGTAATTTGAGGAAGTATTTGTGGTTATTACTTTAAATTTTGTCGGTAAATTAACTAGACAAATATTTGAAATTAGTATTGAATATGTTGGATCTTTGACTTACGAGTAAATAAACCTTTCTGATACTTAACCAATAAATTTAATTATTTACTGTTATTGATAAATGAAATGCTAAAGTTTAGCATATATTGTCTTCATTTTAAGAAGCCTAAATATCAAAAAGAGAACAGAATAACAAACATTAGTATCCATCGACAAAAATTGTATCAAATTTGTGACAGGTCGTGTCTTAAACAAAACAATTATTACGAAAGTAAGACCAGATCGATTAAAGTAGTTCCTCATAACTTTAGTTATAGCTAATGATTATCCAGTCAAGCTTCTTGCAGTTCTGGTACCAGTTTCTCTCCAAAGATTTCGAAAATTACTGAAAACATATAAGCTATCACCATGGTACACCAGAAGACTATAGAAACCTCGGATAATGTGGTATACGGATCAGATAAAATGTACGGACGGTAAAGGGTCTAATCCTTGAATTTTGTATATTTAGTGATAAATAAACATTCAACTTTAAAATTTAACCCAAGTTACTGATCTCTAGCATTAAATTTAAAGAGGCTAAATCACACGAACTGAATATTTAGATAAACGGTTTGAAAGTTCGCAATCCTAAAATCAGGAAAACTTTGATGAATATGTTAGACCTCTTTTAGTCCGATTTCTTTCAAACTTAATCCGTAATTTAGCCTTTCAACTCAACGGAAGTGTTAGCTCTTATTAAACTTCATCAATTTCAGTCAGTCAGTAAATTCTTCTTAGTTTTCTGAGATTTTAATCGATATTTAAAGGATATTTTGGGTATACTACCAGAGATCTTCGTGCGGTAGCTATGGAGGCGCTAACATTCCAAACTGTTTGTACAGGTGTTACTTATCATTTCACCATCAAGTGAAAATTATCTTATTGACTGATTGGTGATGATAATTATTTTTTTGCCAACCCCACGATAAGTGTTCGCCTATTATCTCAATCATCACCATAATTTATCGATGCGAATATTTTCTGTATTACAAATTTCTAACTGGTAAATAAGAAGGAAAAATAAATGAATTTTTTAAAAATTTACTTTCGATAATTTGTCTAATTATTTATTTTTATTTGCAAGTAATCCCATTTGGTGTGTGGCTCCCATTACACCGAAGATTTGACCTTAATTAGAAGGTGTCCATCAAAAAAAAAAATCTGAACATTGGTCAATGTCCGTCCGAAATGGATGCCGGTGTGTGTATCGAATTTGGAGTAAAAAGAAAAACAACCGTGAAAATCGTCCACATATGATTTTCAAATCTACCATCTCCTCTGCTCGTCATAAATTTATTTTAATAAAGATTTTAATATAAAAAAAACAGAGTCTTTATTAAAAAATATAAATAGTTAATTTTAAAATACCGGGAACTCCACGCTCTTTAAATAATTCACACGTTTTGTGAATTGGGTAGAGGAAGACCGCGAAGACGAGTGGAAATAAATGAAAAAAAAAACGCTTGAAAGTTTATGCACAGCAAAATTAATATTATTGTATGATAAAAGTTACCATTGCGATTTCGTTTGCGCATTCTTTTAAGTCGCTCAACAGCCATTAAGCAGAGTAAAAAAAAAATGAAATTGTCGGTTTCGACCCAACACTTAGAATTTTTTTTACTGCTCAATCCGACGGGTAATTCTTACGAAAAGTATTTTCATCTTGCAAATTTTTCGCCCGACTATTCGATTTATTACAATTTTTCGCAAATTAATGTCTTAATTTTGTCTTTCCGATTTTTCGCAGTATTTTTCCATCATTTCTGGTTCGCTCAAAAATTTGTTCTGTACTTTACTCGGGTTTTTCATAACATTTGCTACTTCTGTTTGACATTTTTTTGATTTTTCAGGTGTTTTTACAACCTAAATAATGGTAGGATAGAGTCTGTGAAAGTCGGTAAAACATCCAAGTAATTCAGTAAAATATCTAGTAGCAGATTTTCTTCATTTTTTCCGGCTTGTTCCTAACCTTCCCTGACATTTCGGGAATCCATAAGTTATATAGTACCTTCCACTAAATTTTCCATCTTCCATATCGGTGGATTTTGAAGAAGGAATTTTTCACCGGTTCTATTTATTATCCAGGACGTCGCGTCGATTCTCTCGGCACTAAGAGAATTCTTTCCTCTGGGAAATTGTTTCAGTGCATTCAATGCAGTTCAATTGTTCTTGAGTGCATGCCAAATATTTTCTCAGGCCGGGAAAAAATGTAAAAATGCGGAAAGTTGCTTTGATAGTTAGGCAAAAATCCAATACAAAAGCTAAATAATATATTTCGGAAAAGTTGAATCAAAAATTCGTTAGGGCTCGTAGTGAAAAATTTGAATATCGGACATCGTGACGATCCAAAAGAAAATGTAATGAAGGGTGAAATTATATATTAGTTAAGGAAAAATATGAAAATATCAAAATTGAACTTTTCGTACAAAAGCTCCGCCAAAACTTTAAAGCTCCCAGAAAGCTCTATTTTCCGAACTTAATTTTTTACGTTTTACAATCTATTTTCCATCCAGATACCGATCTTTTAACGAAATTTCAAATTTTCCTTCAAATCTCGAAAGCTCATTGACAGCTTAACATTAAAATGTCAAATTATAAAATTTGGAATTAAATTTTGATCAGATTCGTTAAATTTTAAATGAAATATGGAGTTTTCGCAGAAAGCTTATCCAAACTATTAAAAGCACAACGAAAGCTCTAAATATATTGAACTTAATGGCTTAACTTCCAGATAACGAAATGTTAACTTTTTCCAAAATGAAGATTCAAAAACCTCGAAAGCTCATTGAAAGCTTAAAATTAAAATGTCATTTTATATAAATAGAAATCTAACTTTTATTCGATTCAATAAATTTAAATGAAATATGAAATTTTCGGTAAAAGCTTCCTCAGTCCATTGTAAGCTCTAAGAAAGCTTAAAGTTTCGAACTTAATTTTTTACGATTTAAAATCCATTTTCTATCCAGATATCGGTTCTTTAACGAAATTTGAAATTATCCCGAAAAAAAGGCTTCAAAAATCTCGAAAATCGGACTATGATTTTAATTCATTAAAGCTTTCGTAGAGATTTTCAACGAAAGTTACCGATTTCGTTTAAGTTTATTTGTCGGGAGATATCCCTGTTCGTTCCTGTATGACTCCGAAGAAAATTTCCAATTTCGGATGGTCATTTCATAATTGTTCGTAATCAAATAAATTTCGTAACATATGGGTAAGATACAGTCATTTTGAAGCGTCAGTAAGACCATGGAAATATCTCAAAATTTTTTTTGTCCGTCAGTTAAAAAATTTAAATTTAAAGTATTGTGAGAAATGTTTCTACCGAAAAAAATTGACAATATGTATACTATATATATTGGAGGTGTATGCAAAGCATATTATATACACTCCACCGTACACCTTTTGCAAAAAAAAAAAGAATTAAAAAAAACAATAAACGGTGTAGTTACGTGTATATGGATGGTACAGCGTATTTTATACTGTTTGATGGCAAAAATTATTATAACCGAGCAAAATGTCGCATACGTAAGCAAATTATAATTGGTATATTTGCAAATGTGTAATCGGAATAATATATAATTATGTATATACGATTTAATGGTGTTAGATGTTCTATTAGAATTAGCGAATTTTGTAGCGAATTGTATAGGAGGTAGGTAGGTAGGGTATTACTGAAAGTTTCACTTTCATCAACGGTAGCTCTATCTAGAGCTACCATTCCCTTGTAATAAAACGTCCGATTTTTATTTTAAAGATTTATTATTTCTAAGTTTACTTTTCATCTCAAAACATTCATCAACAACGCCTCATGGTTTTTGATTTAAATTTAATAGTAAAAAAGAAAGAAAAAAATATATTCTGATTCCCGTAAGTTTTACTAGAAAATCTTTAATAACAAAAAAAATTATTTAAAACTTTTATAAATTTAAAGGGAAGCAAATCATTAGACCGAATCGGTTATGATCGCCTTTTAAATAGAATGGAATGAAGAGAAGCGTCTCTTAATTCATTTATTTCTTTTTATATTTTATTCTTTATTTTTTAATTATAAATTACAAACTCATCATATAATAGAATTTGTATTTTCATTTTGACGGAATAAATAAATAATAAAAATAATAATAAAATTGAAATTCATTAAATTATAAATTTAGTTGAAGACGAATGCCATAAACCACCGAACGATTATGATAATTTTTATAATTAAAAGATTCGGATGGAGGGATTCAGATCGATGGATGTGAGTCGGTTGTTAAACAGAATTGATACTTTAATCTAATTCCCGCTTATCATCTATCTGTATTATTCATTAGATAATTAATTAATTAAAAGTAATTAAGAGTTCTTCCACCTATTATGAAATTAATATAATTCGCACAAGGTCTATTATTTTTGCAACAAATTTAATATTTATCTTTGTATACCCATATTTTTACCTGTACAATTTTTGATAAAAAAAAACCGAACAGGTAAATGAAAATGAAAATGAAAACGAAAAGATAAAAAATATTGGGTATATACGATCCGTATGCGGGTTTAATTTTTAAGAATAATTAATTAATTTAGAAACAATAAATTTATGTAATCTATTAAAAAATTATGTAAATAAAAAATTCCGTAATTTTTCGTATTTGTTTTAATTTATTTCTGGTGTTGTTTTCTCAAGAAACGAAATTCAGGTAGATAATCTTGAAGGATTTTCGGTATCTTAACCCAAATAATCCTAAATCTCTGGTATATCAATCATAATCAGCGATCGATCGATTCGATATACAGATTGATAAAACGAATACATTGGATTTGGGATAGAGAAGAATATGGTTTCGATTAGCGGCTAAAAAAGCGACAGTCGTCTTATCTCTTCGTCAGGTTTCTGTTCTTTTTTTAATAAATAAAATTCTTTTTAAGCAATTCGCCCCAAGGTTAATTATTTAATTTTTTTTTATGTTCTTACAAATAAAAACTATATTTTCTATATAATATTTTGTCAGAGATACCACAGGGAACGAATGTATTAGAAATAATAAAAAAATAGTTCGCACACATGTTACATTATGAATTAGTCCATTGATCCCGATCAGGTCTAAAGAGTCATAAAATAAAATTCGTCAGGCGGGTTTGATATATCGGAGAAGTATGTTTTTGGTTATTTATACAAAATATTTCTTTTGATTAGATTGTCTAAATTAGAAGGAGCCACACACAAACAATGTCGAAACCCATTCAAATATAGAAGAAATGAAATTTTTATTGTTACTTGTTATTTTTGTTTTTTTTTTTTTTGAAATTCAATTTTTTTACGGATTTGGATCTGGCTGCCCCAACGCTACAGATCTATTTTTAAAAAATAAGAAAACATTTTTTTTAATATTATCTCATTTTACCCACACACACATATCATTTTTATTAGCCCAAGATTTTTTTTTCGGCTTAAAAATAATTCATAATCAGCTGATATTCGGCGAAAATTATACAATTTCATTTCGTTTGGGAAAATAATTTCGATATGGATGACAAAATTGTTTAAATATTTAAATTTTGATCAGTGTTTCCATAAATAAAAGATATTTTTACTTATTTTTAAATTTCAATCTTCGAAGAAGGTTTTTATTGAAGATTGAGTGGCAAATAGCGAGAGCTAATCATCAGCTGTCGTTGAAATCATTATTGAATCGAAATAATCTGAATCCTCAGATCGATTATTTAGGCATCACATCATAACTCGATTTTTATTCTCTTTCTTCACTCGTCTTCAATAAAACTGGAGCGAGAGATTTTCACGAAAATGAGGAAATCTAATGGAAATTTAGATTTTCAAGAAATTTTCCGATATTCGGGAAGTAAATGATTTTTGTTCGAGATAATTTCGATTTCTAAGCTCGTATTATCTAATTTAAACGAATTATTTTCTCAAAAATGGTTAAATAGCGAGACTACAAGAGATATATGAATTGAGAAGTAAAGAAATGCGTCAAATTAATCAAGCGGGGCGATAGAATATCGAGGTAGCGATCGAAATGGTGAATCATGAGATATAACAGCAATATTATCTAACCCAAATCAATCAATCAATATTTCTAATGGCAGCTTCCTCGATACCATGGTTAGTCATTCAATAAATGTGATATAATTTTCAATAAATTTTTAGCTTTTATTGACGAATTATATTAATTAATTAAAATATCTTCACTAATTATGCTATTATCCTAATTTTACTAATTTTTATAAACTTTCCAGGTTGGCGTACGGCCAACATCTCAATGATAAATTTAAATATCGAACATCGGAATATATGATCCGGATTTCCCGATAATTTTCTGCGGATCCAAAAAAATATAATGATGCGCAAAATGTATAAATTAGTTGAGAATAACTACGAAAATTTCGAACCTAAACTTTTCGTACAAAAGCTCTACCAAAACTAAAAGCTCACAGAAAGCTTTATTTTCCGAACCTTATTTTTTACGTTTTACAATCTGTTTTCCATCCAGATAACGATCCTTTGACGAAATTTCAAATTTTCCCAACAAAATCCGTAACAATCTCGAAAGCTCATTGACAGCTTGAAATTAAAATGTCAAATTATAAAATTTGGAATTAAATTTTTATCCGATAATTAAATTGGAAGGAAATATGGTATTTTTGCAGAAAGATTATTCAAGCTATTAAAAGCGCAACGAAAGCTCTAAGTATTGAACTTCATTTTTTACGGTTAAAAATCTATTTGAATCTATTTGAAAGCTTAAAATTAAAATGTCATTTTATATCATTTGAAATCTAATTTTTTTTGGATTCATTAAATTTAAACAAAATATGACATTTTCGTTAAAAGTTTCCTCAATCCATTGTAAGCTTCGTACTTAATTTTTTATGACTTATAATCAATTTTCTATCCAGATATCGGTTCTGTCACGAAATTTCAAATTTTCCCAAAAAAATGCTTTGAAAATCTTGAAAGCATATATTTATGGAAAGTTTCAGGCCGATAGATGAATTTTTCAAGAAAGGGGAAACAAGGATTATGAATTCTCTCATGATAATTTGCCTTCGATTCAATTCAATTCAATTTATAATAGCTTTCGTTGAGATTTTATTATCCACAGAGCTTTTCAACGAAAATTACCGATTTCGTTTAAATTTATTGTCGGGAATTGATTTGATAATGAATAAAATAATATTTTAATTAAAAGCTTTGGATAAGCTTTTGGAAGTTTCTTAAAGCTCTTTTCAGACAATTTGAAATTTCAATGACATTAAATTATTGGGATAGAAAATTGATTTTAAGATGTTTAAACCGAAATGTAAAAATTTTCTCAAGCTTTTGATCGGAACTTTTTAACGGAAATTTCGGATTTCATTTAAATTCATTTATTGGGAGAAAAATTAGATTCCAAACTGCCTAAAATAAAATTGTAATTCATAGATTTCGATAAGCTTTTAGAACTTTCTTAAAGCTTTTTTAGAAAATCTTCAATTTTACTGATTTTAAATGATTAGGATGGAAAATAAATTTCAAAGCGTTTTATCCGAAAGCAAATCCGATACCACATATCTTTCATTTATCGAAAGGAACCCCAGATTGGTGGACCAGCCATATTTCGTGATTTCTTTCCATCTCTCTTTCCTTATAATTCAATCTAAAGTTGAAAAGAAAAATTAGTAATATGATTCAACGTTATTAAATAAAATAATTTGAGTTAGCAATATGCAGCAATAAAAATAGACTGCACTGACGTCTGCGCAATGTCGTTCCAAAAATGTCGATTTTAACTTAAACCGACTGTAAGGGAGAGTTGACTGTTTTGCATATGGGACGTCTCCTTGTTTTGAGGATATTCGTTCTCAGGGTTAAGTAAACGATTTATGATAATGATGCAAGGCGACCATATAGAAATCTATCTCTGGTATTTTATTTCATTTACCCAATCTCTCTATTTATTTACCCGAGCTCTGGCAGTATTTATATTTTGATTAGATTATCGCATATAAAATGTTGTTTTTTTAATCAGCTATTTGAATTGGGGACTAAATATTTAAAGAAAGACCGACCCGATTAATAGGAGATGGCGTTTTTAAAATAAAAAAAATTCAAAAAAAATCGAACTACCCAGAAAACGGTTTAATCGGTTCTGATATCTTTTACACGAGTATAATGGATGGGTGTCTGAGTACACCCAGAAAAAAAATTGACTATTGTTAATCTGTTAATCTACATCTACATCGTACGTCCATGGCTGTTCGTAATAAAACGCCATTGCTTATCTGATTAATTCATAGTTAATTTTCTGTGTGTACGCTACGATTTTGTGTCATTATTTGCATGGAATTATAATTATATAGGTTTTTTAAATAGAGAATAGTAGGTATTGGATACATAAAAATTGGTGAATGACCAATTTACCTTGAACGCCACACTACTTAAAAAAAAACATAAATTGGAAAATACAATTTCATATACACATCATCATATTACAGGGTGGTAAGTGACTCCAAGGTGGGTCAAAAAGAAATTTATCCGACCGGTTATTCAGATCCAGTCTTTCCTGACTTACTAACTTAATCTTAGTCCCACCTTATATTCTGATTAACATTTTTTTTGTTAACGAATTTCATATTTATACGTTCGACACGACATACCCGAAGTATAGTTTTTCTTGTTAAAATAAAAAATAAATATATTTAATCAGCGATGGGTTTTGTGAATGAAATCGTTTTTTACTTCATGGTTTTCTTTCCGATAATGTCAAAGTATACTTTATATTATGTAATTAAATTAAGTATTAAATATTCAAATTAAGCGATAAGCATTTTATGCATGACAACTCTTTTCTTTTAGTAAATCCCTCTCTGTTTAGGTATGGAATGGAAATGGGTCTTTACGATTCCATTTTTTTTTTTGTTCTGATGCGCCTGCCGGTTTCATTTATAATTAATGGATTTGCTTTGGTAACTCGTTAAATTGTTTTTTTTTTATTCAGTAAATGCAATTTAGCTGGTAAAATGACTAATTAAACCGTAAGTAATTCTTTAGGAAAAAATGTAAGTTGATCGAGAATTATGAAATAGGTAATTTTGATAGCGTGGGGTTAGATGAGACAATTGAAATGTTGATTTATAGTGGGTTGAGTAATCCTAGAGACAATGGAATATAGTCTGTTTGCTGAAACGGATTAGAGGAGATAAACATCTCATCGATTAAAATACGATGATTTACCTGAAATCTTGATTGTCTCATCTTACCCCAGCCACTTAAGTGAGAAATAAGAGATGTAAAGCTGATATTTTGCTAGGAGGGTTGGAAATTTGATAAAGCTTTTGGAAAATTTGATTTCATTAGCTTAAGATTTAGAAATCGATCCATCAAACACTCACACTGATTTCATTTTACAATAAAAATTAAGAAATAATTTAGGAGACGCCTTCAAGATTTGAATTAGCTTTATATCAAAACCAAGAGAAGACGAGAGGCCTTAATGGGGCAGATAAATATTGGGGAGTAATAAATATTAAAATGCACATAAATATTTGAAAAATTGTAATTTATTGCACAAATATCAATTTTGAAAATGAAAAAATATCGATCTGCTTCAAAAATCCACGCGCTCTCATGCACGTCGTTGCGGCGGTCACGATTTCTTTGGGCTCGTTCATCTAAAACGAAAAATTTACGTCGTTTAACCATTAATACCTCATAAAACACTTCATCGAACGTTCCTTTAAAATTTGATCAAAATCGGTTGAAAATTGGACATGTATATTGGGTTGTTCGGAAAGTAATTTCGTTTTTTTTTATGAAAATGAAAGACGATTTTCTTATAGTGAATACATATATTATTGAATTATAAATTGTCAATTCTGGTCCAATACCTTTTTGCCATCTTTCTGGCAGTAGCATGATTCTACGCTCATAAAATTGTTGTTCTTTGCTAGCAAAAAACTGATCCAAGTGATTTTTGACCTAGAGGTTTTACCGTCTAAGAAATTTTCTAAAGACTGGAACAAATAATAATCAGGAGGTGCCAGATCTGTAGGATATGGTTGGTGTAGCAGTATATCCTATCCAAATTGTCAAAGCTTCTGGCGAGTTAACAAACTTGTATGAGATCTTGCATTATCTCTGATGGAACACTACACCTTTTCTGTTGATCAATTCTGGGCTTTTCTGTTTAAGTGAATCATTCAATTTGTCCAGCTTATGATAGTTCGGTAGAAGCTAAAAAAAACAATTCCTTTGAAATCACACCGAACAGTGATATCAAGCAATAATGATACACTGGTCGATGCTTTTTACAGTATTCTGTTTAAGGATCTCGAGAAATTCGTTCCGAAGAGGCGAATTGTTTATAGTCATCGGCCTAAATGGTAGTCTGGGCCTCTAGCAAAACTTAAGAACCGAAAAAATACTGCTTATCGCAGATATTGCAAAACTAGAAATCGTAACGATTATTTGCGATACGCAGCAGGTATATTTGAAAGGCATGGAAGATGATTTTAAGCGTCTGAATTTTTATCTGAAAAAATTCTGGTCCTACGTAAAGGATAAGAAAAAATCTTCTGGTTTCCCTTGAATTATAAATACCAACATAACCACGAACATCAATGATGTTTGCAATTTGTTCGCTGCCTTCTTTGAGGATGTATATGTTGTTGATTCCAGTACTTCTACATCAAGCAGTGTGATTCACTGTTTAACTTCTAGAGTTGAACTTGGCTCTATTACGTTTACTGAGGCTGAGGTACGGGATGCAATCAATAACCTTAATATTAACAAGGGTAGCGGACCTGATTCTATTTCACCGTTGTTTGTCAAACAATGCTCAAGTACATTAGCGACCCCTCTTTGTATATTCTTTAATAAGTCTTTATCGACTGGTGTGTTTCCTGATCGATGGAAATTATCTTATGTAACTCCAATTCATAAATCGGGCTCGAGGAATAATGTAGCGAATTATAGAGGCATATGGATTCAACATGGAGTCATAAAAGGCCGGTCGACTGCAACTAACTTAATTCAATTTTCAAATTTTGTCATCGGTGCTATGGAATATGGTGAGCAGGTAGACGTAGTTTACACTGACATGCGGAAAGCTTTTGACAGGGTGCATCATAAATAGATCGCTAATCCAGAAATTACGTACTATAGGACTACACTCATCCCTATTGGATTGGGTTAATTCATATCTAACG
>JANTOP010026415.1:0-12356 GCA_027564815.1 Symmerus nobilis | reverse complement strand
TCAATTAGATTTGTTAAAGTTGATCTACCCTTATAGAAACCATGTTGATCGGTTGAAATAACTTTGGAAACCAGGAATTCTAATTTAGTGTTCACAAGTGATTCTAATAATTTTGCCAGCGAAGGTAACAAGGCAATTCCTCTGTAATTGGTGATATTAGATCTAGCACCTGATTTGTGGATAGGTGTAATAAACACCTTCCAGATGGATGGAAATATTCCAGAGCTAAGTGACATATTGAATAAAATGGTTAAAGAACCGGATAAGGTGTAAGCACGCACATTTCTTCAATATACAATACGGAATAGAATCAGGTCCCATACCTTTCCTTGAATTAATATAAAATATAAAAAATTGGCGTCCAAACCGAAAAAATCTTAACATTTTTGGTTTTTAATTTGAAATTTTCGGGTTATTATCAAAAAAGTTAAAGTATATTTACGTTCAGGATTTGATGTTACAGAGTTTGTTACCTGATTAAACTGAAACATAAAGTATATAGATTAAACATAGGATAGGCGACCATGATAGAGATTATAATTTTGCACGACTCCGATCACAGATAGTAGTAGTTTTTGCGTAACGAAAATAACAACTTAATTCTAAAATGACTGAATAGGCTGGAAATCAGAAGCACTATTGAGCATAGAAATAAATCTGTTGGACCGAATTATTGGGTTTATTAAAAATTCTTCATACAAATATCACATGTATTTAGGGCCCTCGGCTGTAGGGAAAGGGTTTGACAAGGGAAACGACACAGAAAAGTAGAGGATGAGAATGTCATATGCCAATAAAAAGTTATTCAATTGTAGTTAATCCAATCAATTTATCAAGGCTTTTGAATTAAAATTGACAAAATCTTAATTCCAACACCACGCCGCTATATGACTTATCTGTAGCAAAGTGTTCAAAATGTAATATACTAAATCTTAAAATAAGCAACAAGTCTCAAGTGCTCAGCATTTGGCAACAATTTTCAATTAATTATAAAAAAAACTGATTAACTCATCAAGAGAGTTCTTTTACTTAAAAATCCCAGTATTTAAGAAAATACGACCAATATTGTAATGGATTTTTTATTAAGGAATTTTGTATGGCTCAAATGTGGGGAGAGTTGATTTCGAGACCTTCCAATGAAGAGAAAAATGTCCGATTTCAAATAAAATATTTAAAAAAAGTTTTGAAATTCCCCATTCTATCACAATAAGTGGTGACTACTGCATAGCCATCCCCTTTCACTGTACAATTTCATTCGATCAGAAAACCCAATGTTCCCTCCAGAAAAAAAAATCCAATTGCTCGAAAACCCTCTGACCACCTCCCACTCCCATTTATTACCCTCCAATAACCACTGATGTCTCCCCATACCCCAACAAAATCAATCCATAGAGTTAGCCCATAGACACTGTTTTTCAGTGTTTTTAATCTATATTAAGGATTTTGTGGGATGGGAAGTAGGAATGAGGATGATGGTTATTGTGAAAGCCCCGGTGGTTAAATTAGATGGAAGGGTCGTTTAGTACTATACGTATATACAGATAGCTGCATGTAGGTGTATTATTCAAAAAGAAAAATATATATAATAATGGGTCGGAAGTGGGAGACGGGAGAGTGATGTGGACAGTATTTTTTATTTATTTATTTTTTATTTCGGCGTTATAATGGGTGCGGCTAAAAAAAAAAATAGATTGTGATCCGAAAAGGATGGTCTACCTATATACAAGTATATATATACATATATAGGACCAACATATTACATAGATACTAAAATAGGACGAACGGAGTGGAATGGGATCGCACCACAGATATCTGTTGTGGATTTCAACCCCACCCCCCATCCTACCTATGGAAAATTGGGAAAACTCCAGAAGGATATTATTAGGACGGAAAAAATATATATGGATGGGTTTGAATATTTTGGGATTGGGATTGGAACCGATATGATGAGGGTTTTCCTTTCAAAATGGCCAAATGGTTGAAATTTGATACCGATTTTCTTTTATTTTTTAATGGAAAAACCCTTGAACTTTCTGAGAATCTTTAAACCTTTTCCACTGAAGTTTTATTGACAAGAAAAAGGAAGAAAATATGAAGGATAAAATTCGAGAAAGTTTTTATACAAAAATTTTTTTCTGAAAAATTAGAAAAAATCTTCATCTTCAAAGATAAGTGGTCAGAAGTAGTGGGAGATTTAGAGGCAAGATTTTTTCAATGATTGGAAAAAAATATTCAAACGATTTTTTTTAGGAAAAATATGATTTCAGATCAGTTTTCACAAAAAATTATTATTTTTTTCTACGAAATGAAGATTTTCCTTGGAAAAAATTTTAATTTTTCAGACAACAAAAAATGATAGTCCAAAATTATTTTCTCAATATTCACCTTTTGGATCATTGCAGATGCTTTACGTTTCGCAGCCATCTGATTGGGATTTTGGCGGCGAAAAACGTGAACAAAATTTATTTCACAGTAGACAGCTCTCTGTTTAAAATTTTTCCACAATTAAATTCGGCTGATTTACGGAAAACAATTTTTTTTTATTAATTTTAATGTTAGTTTGTTTCAATTTAATTTTATTAAACAAAATTTTCACCAACTATTTTATTTCGTTTCCCAGAAAAATTTATTTTAAAATATTTTTTAAAATTTTTTATATTTTGACAAAAGTATATGGATGTGTGTCTAATTTTGATAAAATTTTTACGATTTTTCTAACTAATAAAAATGTTAGCCAGAAACCAAGTCTATTTAGTAATTTTCCAATTTTCAACTTTCCTTTGAAATATGTCTTATCAGCTCAAACATTCACCACTGACTGAAAATCTGTGTGGCGGTGAAAATCCTACTAAATAAAAGGAAAGCCCTGAAAATGGAAAAACGTGCACACATTTCTTCATTCCATCGAACTACCCTCATTTAGCACCCGATTCAAATAAAAAAAAATTATGTACATTTATAAATGTAACCGGCCAGTTAATAATTCTCTTTTCCGTGAGAGATTCGTTCGCTCACCCGCATGACGACATTTTCATTCATAATATTTTAATATTTTTTTACAACTTTTAAACAGCAACAAAACATTCACTTCCTTTTAAACCAGATGACTTGAGGGTGTTTTTATTGTTGTTGTTGTTTATCAATTTTACCTTTTTTCTACTCATTTGGGTATTTGTGTTGGTGTGCAGTAGATTCCCGCGCTTTTTATTTTCACCACAGAACATTTTGCCGGTTAGTTGAAAAATGAACTACCAAGGAGAAAAAAGGGAATGAAGAAGATTGTATATGCAATTTTTTCGGCATCGATTAAGGGTGGGTTCTGTATATATATGAACATATGAAATAATTTGTTTTTGGAACATAAAACAATTTTCTTCAGTGAGAGGGAGGGATGTTGCCCAGGATTACTAACTAAGATTTTCTACATATTAAATTTCGATTAAACGAAAAGTCCTGTTGCAATCAAGAAGTGATCACATTGAGCGGGAGATTGCAAAAGAGAAAATTGAGTTTCTATACCGTCTTGTTTATTATGTATATTTATTATAATGACAGAAGGGCGGAAAGTAACGGGGGGGTAGTTTTTGTTTGTGTCGGCGTATTTTTTTTGTTCACAAATTTAATTCAGAAAAGCGACATCAAAATAAATAGAGTAGCAAAAGGGAAAAAAATTAAAAACACGTGCTTGGATGCATAAATAAACATTTGAATTTATTTATGCGGAAATTGTATATAATAGGGACGCACTTATATTTATAGTGGAAAATATGTGCGAAAAGTTTTCGTTTTATGAGATTTTTTGAATGAATTTTTATTATTTGGGGGTATGTATAATGGGGTTTTTATTCATTTAATCTCTTGATAGGTCATGTTGAGAGGGTTTTGATATTTTTTTTTGATTATTGATTTTAAATTTGTGCAATAGGAAGATTGGAATAGACAATATAATTGACATTAATGACTTTTTCTTTGACATTTTCTTGTTTATTGGTAATGTGCAACCAGTGGCGACGACGCGTTCTAATAATAGGTGCAAAACATTCAAGTACCACAGTGTAATTAGAAGATTGGGTGCTTTGCTTAGGTATCAGATAGCAGTGTCTTTAACAAGTATCTGCATAATCAAAATAAGCTGGTTGTTGCTATTTATACGTAAAAAATTTCACAGTAATTTAATCACGTAGGTATAGACATTTTGTTCCCACCACGAATAATTTATACTCAAAGCAAAGATTATTCGTTTTAATTGAGTATTTCTACATTTGTTCTTTCTTTTTCGTGTATAACTTTAACTCTAAGCCGTAGAGCAATGGTCGGCAACCTTTCTAGGCTGCGGGTCAAAACCAACCAAAATGAGAGTATTAAGAAAACGTTTCGGGTTAGTGATATTTTCATTTTTGAAACAATCTTTTTGGTGAATATGATGCCCCCAAATCCATCCCTGCTTAAATGCGGGATAAAATTATTAAAGTGGAGCAGCGGCGTACGGTCAACGTCTCCATAAGATGTGCAGAATTTGTGTGCAGATTTCTTCGGCCGGAAAAAATGTAAAAACGCAGAAAGTTGCTTTAATAGTTAGGTAAAAATACAAACATTAAATATTTCGGAATAGTTGAAATTTAACTATAAGAAAAATCAAAAATTCGTACCGATAAATTTGAAAATTAGAAATCGCAACATTTGATCCGCATTTCGCAATTATTTTCCTCGGATCCAAAAAAATGTAATAACGCAGGTAGCTTCTAAATTAATTGAAGAAAAATACAAAAATATCAAAACTAAACATTTATTTCAAAAGCTCTACAATTAGTTAAAAGCTCCCAGAAAGCTTAATTTTCCGAACCCTATTTTTTATGTTTTAAACGCTATTTTCTATCCAAACAATGATCCTTTAACGGAATTTTAATTTTTCCAAAATAAAGCTTTTAAAATCTCGAAAACTCATTGAAAGCTTAAAATTAAAATGTTATTTTAAATAATTTGGAATCTAATTTTTATCCGATTCATTAAATTTAAATGAAATATGAAATTTTGGAATTTTAAAAATAAAAATCTAACATGGCTAGATTTTTTATCCACGCACGGAAAACCGCAAGTTGCAAGTGAAAAATCATTCAAACGAAGGGATTTTTGAATAGACTTTCATTAGACATTTTTAACGCAAACGGCCAACACGCGCGTTAAAAATCATGAAAAGTGAGATCACATGGGGGCTTTTGTCCTGCGCGTGATTTTTGAGTGGCCGCGCGTGAAAAAAAACCTTCCTGTGCACAATGCACATAGCTATATTACCACATTTTAAAACCTGCGTTTTATTAAACAATGTTTATAATTTACTGATTAGATTATTTTCTGTTCAACTGAAAAATTAATTCAAATATAGGGTCATTTAACCAGTGAATGACGCATCTCAGAAATTCGGGCCTATTTTTGTGAAATTTTTTTTTTCAAAGCGGGAAACATCTTGCAGTTTTGAAATTTTATAAGTTTAATAACATATTTTTGTTTTAATCACTACAATACTTGCAAAAAATTATATGGAAATAAGATATTGACCATTTAATAAGTGTTGTCCAAAATACCCAGTGAATGATGTTTTTTTGTATGCAACGTCACCTATTTTACATTTTTGTCTTGTGTATTTTGACTTGTTCCATAGTCCCCCGGAACAACACTTTTCGATCGGACTGTAAAAAAGGGAGTTAATGGGAAAAAACACTTCGGCAATGTTCGGAATTTTTTCGTTAACATCAGCAAGGGTCGACATTTTTTGCGATTTATTGATGAAATAAAATTTTTTGATTTCTCAAAAAATTGTTTTCGATCCAATAATTGTTGCCTCCCCCCTTCCCCCGTCCACCCGGACATCAATTTTGTTCGCCATTCCTCCCACCAAGGAACCCCTCCTAAAGGTACTAGGAGCGATGAAAAACAAAATTTTGGGTATTTTTTCGACATCAGCAACCACCCAACACGCATAATCCGCAATAAAAAATTTTTCGACCATCAGTGCTATCTATCGGTAGGAGGCGGAATTTTTTCCAACTACATATTGACCATACAAGCAACTTACCCATACATAACTACGACGACAGATGCCATTTAGTATTTATTTCCAGCAAAAAACTGATTTTCGGCCATTAGCGCCATCTATTGGTAGGCGACGATTTTATTCAACATTTTTCCCTGGTTCAGTTTTACATAAAGAACAACTCTTACATACCTCACTTTCATATTGGAAGCAATTCTGTGAGCGAAAGAGACAGAACACCGATTTCGACCGTGCAGTGCAAATTTTTGTCGATGAAAAATACCCTGAAGAAGGGGAGTAAGAGGGTCCGGTTACCCACCATTGGATTTTCTAAACAGGGCTTTTTGTGGGACCCCTCCTTCCCCCTTATAATTTGATTCATTTAATTCAATTCGAAATTTAGTCAAGAATTGACCTCCGTAGGGGCGGGAAGAGGGGGAAATTTTTTATTTTATGGCTAAATCACTACTCTGAACGTTTATAAACATCACGAAAAAATAAATTCCCCCTCATCCATTCAGAATTATTAATAAGAGAATTTCCCAAAAAAAGTTGCATTTACGATTTTTCTCAAAAACTTGACTTTTTCCCAATTTGAAGAGAAACTTTCAAATTTCAATGAGGAATAATTTTTTACCACGATAAGTTATACAGAAATTGAAGGTGGGGGTATAAATACATATGTTTCCCTTATTAACATTAAAGAAAAATAAATTTCTCATTAAATTTTCACCATTTTTCCGCTCGAGGTCATTCACTGGTAACCGGTCGTTCACTGGTAACCGGTCGTTCACTGGTAACCGGTCGTTCACTGGTAAGATGACCCTAATAATAATTTTAAATAAAATAACAGCTTAAATACGAAATATACCAAAATATTTTTTTTGGCGTTTAATAACGAACAAATTTTTTAATTCATTGTTTATGTTACGTCTAACAAATTCTTGGTTACCCATTCCACCGACACAACTCAGGACATGTAACGGATGAAGAAGCCATGAACCATACTTAAGAAAATAATAAATTATTTATAATGTCAAACTGTTATTTTTTCCATTTAATATCAAGATATCTCTAAATTTATAAAGATTGGAGTTATTTTTGGTATCCTATTTTAGTAATATTGGCAATCATCCGAAATCGCCGACATATACGCCAAATAGTGGGCGGCAGAAATACAATATCATACGAAATATTTCTCTTGATTTCGATGTTATTTCCCAAAAAAAAAAATCCCTCCATCCCAATAATTATATTTTTTAGATCGCTACCCACACATTTGATTCAGTAGTTTTCCTGTTGGAGGAAGGGATGAGAAAACTAGATTTACCATGAAATTGTTCCTTTCTACGTTTCCTAATTTTGGTAGAATATGTACGAAGATGGGTGGATTCTCCATCTAAACATTCGTAAAGATAATCAATTCAGATCAAAGTTTTGTGAAGACTTTATGTTAGTTCTTCCTTACGGATGAACTTCACTTTACTGGGGTATATTTGTTCTATATATACGAATTAATAGTCTCCGATTAAGGGGTTGAATCAGAAGTTTGTTATAATGTGTTATAGTTGAAAATTATCATACATTCTATGTAGTTATCAACCATTTTTCTGTGTAATCCATTTCTCGTACATCTCCTTTTCTTTTCCAAACCATCTCAATACCATCCAGCTATATGTATGAGAATTGAAACATGCAAATTTTTCTATATCGTTATTATATACTGAATACAAAAATATTACCATTTAGAAAGAGCTTCACACAAATCAAGCTAAATAAGAAAATGCAATCAACCCTTAAAAATATCTTTTCGTCTTCTACATTTATACAAGAATTTCCCAACCCTTTTTTTCAAATACTGGGTAAATCTTATTGATGAGGTCTCACAAGTATATTCATTTATACCCAGTCATACAACAAGTTTAACATGCAATTTTCTATATGAATTTTCCATCCCTTAAATTATATTCCGGATATGAATATTTATGTTATTCGATCATCCTACAATCACTCTTGTCGTTTAGGAGGCGTACGAACGAAAGATTGTTCGAAAGATGATGTATGTTGTATGTATAAAATATAAAATATTACAAGTTTGTTTGATTTGATGCCGATTCCATTGATTTTAGTAAATAATTTCCTATTTATAAGATTTATTTTAATGTGGCCTTCAGAGTCCTAATACCATTTTTAGTACACAGAGGTTCACTATTCATATTTTTGAAACTAATAGCTACAATTGATTACATAATTAAACTGTTTTAATATTGGAAAATGGCAACGTTATGGCGTGGTCGTCAAACGACTTCAATATTGATCTGAAAAGTTTTAACGATCCACCATATGGTAAGTGCATTTTGTCAATATGCGAGAAGAACTCACGGTCTATTGAGGAGCACTGGCTAAGAAAAGTGGAATTAATTAAGTGGAGGACGTGGAAGAAAAGAGATGTAAAAATAATTGTATCAAAAAATATATTAAATAATCAGTAGAAGGAATAAACGTATTAATTATTTAAATCGTTATTTTAAATCAAACAAAATTAAATCTACGTGAAGTATAATTAAATGTGGGTTTCTTAATCGACACATTGGACCATTGAACCATATCGAACAAAACTAACTTAACTTCGAGGTAAAAGTTATCTTTCTATTTATTCATAATGGCTTTGGCTTACCGCTCGAAGTGTAAACTGAGAGAACTACCTGGTTTATATTGGAATTTGTTCTTTGTATGCGCAAGAAGAAAGTGGATACGTTTTAATGTTGCATTTTTGTTAATATATAAAGAAGTCCGATATAAAGAAATATTAAAAAATACATAATTACAATCATAGAAATAAATAAATTAAATAATTGGCAAAAAGGCCCATCACCACAAATAGGTGCCCATCACTGGTGGTCATACATTTAAAAAACATCGAAACCGCCCGGAATATCGCATAAAGTTGACGCTAGCAACAGCAATAAAAACAGAGGGTTCGAGAGTAAAAAAATACAAATACGATTGGCTTGGATACAATAAGTTCGAAAAGGCCACAGCCGGTCAGTTACGAGTTACGAACGAAGAACGTTAAATAATTAAAAGCACAAAAACAAGTGAATAATTAATAAATTGGGACAAACGGAAAAAAACGGTGAAGACGGAAAACAGAAGAAAAACCAAACCGCGTCTGGAATATAGGCTGCACGAGGGAATATGAATAAAGGAACGATTAACAAAGAGACCCAGGGGAATGAAATATCATCGATCGATCATCATTATTCATTACCATCAATATCATCATTACCACCAGTGATGGGCCTATATTAATTAAAAAACCGTACGGTAGGATTAAATAAAAGAAGTATATTTTCGTAAGTTAGTTTTATAATATTTGTTTAATTTAAAGTTATTAAATAATAAATTATAATTTAAATTTAAAAATAATAAAGATAGATTCTTTTGAAATATTTAAAAATTAAATTTAAATGGGCGCTTGCAGGAAGCGTCACAACGTGGATACCAGAAGCGTTATTGAAAATTGTAGATTTGGGGCGTGGCCGAAAATTGAGATTATGTAATATCAGGGCAGCGCGAACGTGAATGAGCGACAAAGTAATTAAAATCGAAGATTTGAGACGTAACCAAGAGAGAAGGTTATAAAGTATAAGTCAAGAATTTTGAGTATTTTTCCATTCAAATGCAGAACTCATACCTAAGAAATATTTAACCAAAAGTTGCAATTTAAAATCTGGGCCACACCAGAAAAAATCTAAATCTTGCACAAAATTGTCGTCCTTTTTTGAAATAAAAAAGTACTTTTTAAAAGTAATTTACATAAACAAATCGTCGAGGTTCAAGGTAATATTGTTATTGATGTTTGTGTACATACAATTTTAACACTATCGGTCAACTAGTTTTAAAGTTAAATTAACCCGAATTGACTCAGAACTTTTTCTTCGCACTTTTTGATTTTAACTACATAGACAATGTCCCATCTAGCTCATGTACAGTTTACGCGAAAACAGGCGTTGCCATATGGCAACACGGGATCAATTCGGGTTAAAAGAAAATATATTAATGATGATAGTGAATATCAAATGTGGTGAATATATTAGTTTCTATTAAAAGAAACTTTAAAATATTTAGTGAAGTAGGCGATGTTAATAAATTAAATAGCAACTTCAGCAACAATAGCAACTAATTTGTGCTTGTTTAGTAGTTAATTTTTATTTTCTTGAGAGAATTCTCGTCACGTTCTCGTCAGCGTGTTTTGCCCGCTAAACACGATTTGTTGGGAAAAAATAGGAACCCAAAATACGAGGAAATTTTTTCGTGATTTGCTCAAAAATTATGAAAAAATTGGTATGCTATTCTCTAATTCCACTTCACTTTAATACATTTTCTAATGCATGCCTTGATCACTGGCGCAATTAGGATCACTCCTACAGCTGCGCTCGAGTCACTTTTACATATTGTGCCTTTAGATATCTATATCAAACAAGTTGTTATGTCTACTTCCATTAGGCTAATGAGGACTGGATGCTGAAACAAACATCCCTAAAATTTCGATCGCTCCTCTATAGGTATAGACATATTCAAATTGTTACCCTATGTGTACCCTATGTTTGGGATGATCACTGATGAAATCATCCCCACTTTTAACTTCACAAAAAAATTCTCTACCAAAATTCCGAACCGAGAGGATTGGGTTGGTTCACCAGATGTGTATCAAACGAAAAAGTTCTTACCCCGGCTGTGTAAGGTTACTGCATACTCCCTCTTCTGTCTTGATAGACACAGAATCGGCGTGGCAATTGGCACGATTACAGGACATAATCTTTTAAATAGTCATCTTTTCAAAATGAAGCTGTCAGACTCTACAATATGTATGTGAATGCCCTAATTTATGCAATATAAGATATACAATTACTGGCTTATGGTTCATTAATTGTCAGGAAGCACGCGAACTTAAGGTTACAACGATTCTGGAAATTTTAGCTAGGATGAAAAAACTAACCCTAGAGTGGTCGTGTAAATACAGAAATGATGACTGGGCATGTACAATGGACCATAGTGTCTAGGTACTATGGGTTCTCAGCGTCCAGAACTAAAGAACTAAATATTGAAGAACAGCGTCCTAAAGAGCTCAATATTGATCACAAAACAGTTTCAAACTATTTGCATAAAACTGGATATAAAAAGAAGTTCGATGTTTGGGTGCCACATGAATTGACTCAAAAAAATTTATTGGACAGAGTTTCCATCTGCGATTCACTGCTGTAACGCAACGAAATCGAACCATTTATAAAGCGATTAATTACGGTGATGAAAAGTGGATAAAATACGGCAACGTCGTGCGAGAAAGATCGTGGTCGAAACGTGGTGACGCTTCCCGAACGGTTCCAAAGCCAGGATTGACACAAAGAAAAGTATTGTTGAGTATTTGGTGGGATTGGAAGGGAGTCGTTTATTATGAAGCGCCACAACCTGGCCAAACGATTGATTCCAATCTCTACTGTCAACACCTAACCAGATTACAACAAGCAATTCAAAAAAAGCATCCAGAATTGATCAATAGAAACGGTGTTGTCATATCATATCATGACAACGCCAGACCATACATATTTGATGACCAGGCAAAAATTCAAGGAGCTTGGCTGGGAAGTTCAGATACACCCACCGTATAGTGCAGACCTTGCACCATCAGACTAATACTTGATCCGGTCCATGCAGAATCATATTAACAGTTTCACGTTGAATTCAAAAGAGACCTGTGAAAATGAGTTGTCCCAGGTTTTTCGTCTCTAAACCAGAGAAGTTCTACTCTGTTGGGATTATGGTTTTACCGGAAAAATGGCAAAAGGTCATCGATCAAAATGGCACATATTTGGTTTAAAAAAGTTCATTTGGATTAAAAAAATTTTTCGTTTGTATTTCGACAAAAAAGGCTCAATATTTTTTCCCTAACCCAATATTTTGTGATTTTATCAAAATATTGGCACCGAAAAATTTGCTGGTCATTTTTTGAAAGCTCTGAATGTCCTAGTTGTGGGCACCAACATTTTACCGCTTGTGGGCACCTAATTTTTATCCGCTGAAAGCGTGTGTTTGGCTAACAAACTGTCAAATATCGTTGTTTATGTTAACATAAACTCCTCGACTTATCATAACCGTGACGAAAACCTAACCTAAAACAGTCCACCCATAGACCTCTCACAGTCGTCAGGCGGACTATTTTTTAGTCTATTTAAGTCAACTTTTTATCTCCTACCCTTCAAAAGTTAAATGGGGTGAGGTTGGGTTGAAACACCCTGTATAATTGTGTGATCAATGAATTCTT
>JANTOP010026404.1:0-12359 GCA_027564815.1 Symmerus nobilis | reverse complement strand
CCAGCACTCCAAGAACGACGGCTCTCAACCATAGGGTATAGGTTCTGTAGTGAACTTGAGGACGTAGGGAAGGTGAACTCATTACACATTCTGAGCTTTGCAGAAAATTCTGATTGGTTTGCCGACCAGTAATTCTTTTCTTTTGTGGTAAAAGATTACGGTTGTAACCGTGTATGCAGGAATCACAATGGACCTTATGGCCTCACGCGGAAGGGCAGTAGTGATACTGCGCACAGCCTGCTCTAACCTAACCTAACTTAGCGTTGCACAGCTTTTCAAATTGCTAAGTTCGCACAGTAGATATGAGGTTCGGGCAAGGTTGATAGCAATCTGGACGTTTGTCGGATGTGAATTATTTGGAGGCTATATACGCATAATTGCCTAGACGAGGGCCATGTGATCACACGGCAATTGAATAAGTCAATCAGAGAGCCTAATTCAAGGAGTGTACTTTTGATTTTTCCTTCTTTGGGATGCTCAAAAAATTGTAGTGTGCCAACGGCACAAATGGAAGCCGTTAACATCTGTGGATCCAGAATCCAATATTGCAACCCAGATAATCGACAAGCGGAATGATTGTTGGACATTTGGACAACAGGATGGGAAAATAACTGACGCCGTCACTAATTGGACGAATGGTGACTCAACTTGAACAACGAAGAAACAAGAAGTCGGTGAGAAGATGAAGATCCGCCAGGCTATTCTACCACAACCAATCATAAATCGACGAGCAATGCCCGTTATAAGTCACCGAAACCCAGAATGGAAGATGTAAGAATTCGTTTTGTTAAAAAAAAAATAAAATTTGTTGAGGTCGTTGTGGTTTTATTTGCAGCTACATACGTTTCGTTAACAACAGTCCATGAGACTGTTAGATTTCAACGTATTAGAAATGGAAAGACCGAACTCGATTCTGCATGAAAATCCTTGAATTTTGGTCTGAAAGAACCGGTTGGAATTAAGGATTCATATCCCCACCATTCGATAGGGTTCGTTTCCGGTTATCCCTGGATATTAATCCAAACTACCAGATTTAATATCTCCGGAACGGATCTAGATATCCATATTAGACCTTAGAAAATATTTAAAGATCGAACCTATTTCTATCCGATAAAATTGATTAGAACCGAAATCCCTTTGTATATTTCTGAGATATCGATTCTTAAATTAACCCTTACATCTGGACCAAGTTTTTACTTCCTGGAGACTAGAAGTCCCCGAACCGGAAGTTCAAATTGAGATAGGGGGTTAAGTGATAGTTTATGGGATTGGCTAGATACTTGGGGCTTAAATAAAATAGCCGTTATTCCGCAGTTAAATCGATATATTTTTTATAGAAATTTTAATCTAAATTGATGTCATTTTCATCCTCATCTAATTGTAGAGTATCAATCTCCATCTCCTCGGTTCTGTATTTTCCGGACGCTCTTATCCAAGCCATAATCTTTTCATTATCCACCGGAATACGGTTCTTGAAGTGTTGAAACCATCCCTTGCCAGCAACAAAGTCATGGTTCGATGATGATGATGAACAACCATATCCGTTCAGTTCCATATATATTTCAACGGCCTTTCGTTTAATCATTTTACTCGTCAATGGTTGTCCATTATCGATGTTCTCTTCCATCCAAACCATTAGTAAACTTTCCATATTACCGATTAAAATGTCTCTTGGCCCAGTCACTATTTTAGCGGATAGAGAGGAACCAGCTTCCACCGCCCGTCTTATTTTCTGTTCATTTTTCCTGATGTTACAAATCGTTGATTTGCTTAAATGTAATGATTTCGATAAGTTTGTGAGTGTATCGGTTTTGAGGAGATCTAATATATTGATTTTATCTTCAAGCGATAGTATTGCCCGTTTCGATGGTATTACATCCACCATTCTACTGGATAGGGAGCAGCCATCTTCCACGGATCGTCTTATTTTCTCTTCGTTCTTCTTTATTGTACAAATCGTTGATTTATTTAAATTTAATAATTTCGATAAGTTTGAAATTGTTTCGGTTTTCAGTCGATCTAAAATATTGATTTTATCCTTTATCGATAATATTATCCGTTTTGGTCGTTCAGATTCGATACCTAGAACTGAAGGATTAACAAATCTCTTCCCTTCTGCTATTCTTTTTCGATTTCTTATTGAGAGGCGGCGCTTATAAATATTAAACCAATATTTGCTCGCTTTAAAATTGTAATTTATCGATAATCCTTTCTCATTAAGTTCCTTAAATATATCTAAAGCTTTCTGTCTGATTGTTGGTTCATCTAATTGGATATCCTTGTTGGCGTCATCTTCGATCCAATTTAATAATAAACTTTCTACTTGCCGTATTACTTCCTTTTTACTCGCTACCATCCGGGCGCGAAATGAGTGGCCAGCTTCAACGAACTGTCTAATTTTCAATTCATTTTTTCGGATCGTATAAACGGTTGATCGATGTACGTTCAGGGTTCTTGCAACCACTGATAATCCCTCACCATTCTGCAGACGATTTAAAATCTTTACCTTCTCTGCGAGAGATACGGCTGTCCGTTTGTATGTTAACCATTTTATTCCCAAACGATTTTTACGTTGAGGACAACGTTTCGTCCGATTCAGATCATCTGGTAGCCATTTCTTCTGTTCTAAATTTACCGGATTCAAATCGAGGATATCAATTGATGGTTCTTGTTTCACCAATATTTCTCTTTCCTCTTTCACCGATATTACATTCCGCTGTAATGGGACTTTTACTTCATCTGGAAATGTTTAAATCTTGGTAAAGGAGCCGAGGATATATTAAACCAGTTTATCCTACCTGTACATACATCGAAGTCATCAATATCAATTGCGGGCTCCTCTTTGATCCTTATTTCTGGTTCGGTTACTTCATCCTCGATTACCATCTCGTCCTAATTAATTTCTTTCAGTTATTGCGAGTCGTGCTGTTTAATTTTAATTTGATGACTTACCATCGCTGCAGAAATTTGGTCATCGTAAGGTGAAGTTAGGCTTCCCACCAGTGACTTACATGTCACTTAGATGTCAAACTAATTTACTTGAGAGAGAACTATCCATCTGTCGTACTCATTTATGTTCCGGTGACTTGGCAGGATGTCTCGTATTAAGTCAAATTAAATCCAAAATCGTCCCATCGTCATATTAGTCACAGATTTGTTAATTAAAGAGATGCAAATCAACATGACGTCTTATTATTCCGCGTGGGGGTTTACTGCTAAGCGGTTTTTGTCTGCCCAGAGAGTAAGGTCTTTTAGCGCTGATTCCAACAGTTCACTTATAGTCGGGAGTAGTTTACCCGACACCATATCGTCGGCGTATGCTGTCACGTTAATTCTTTTTAGACTGAGTTCTGCAAGAATGTTGTCCAGACTTAAGACCCACAGGAGGGGTAATAGAATACCCCCCTGAGGTACTCCCCTGGAGACCGTTATACTTGCATATGCTTCACCCCATGTGGATTCAATTTGTCTGCTGAGAAGCATTTGATTGATCTACTGTATGAGGAAGTCATCTACTTGGAAACACCTAACGGCCTTCCGAACAGAGTGAGCTCCTAAGTTGTTGAAAGCACCTACTATGTCGAGGAAGGCCGCCAGAGTGTGTTCTTTGCAATGCATGCTCTTTTCAATGGTATTCACCACTTCGTGTAGTGCTGTTTTTACAGACTTACCCTTGCAGTAATTTTGGGTAATTCGGATACCTATGGATGATCTAGCAATACCATAAGATGAGGGGGCCCGGCCATCTTATATGTTTACTACCCCTTGAATTCTACAGGCTTTTCTCACTCTGTATTAAGTACGTGACCCTGCTTTTATAAATTTCCCTACATATTTCATTCTGCGCAAGAAATGCTAACTTCACTGACGGCCTCCCACTTTCATTAATAAATTGAAAGTCTAGCTATGAGCCCATGAAGATGCCCATGATAAGCCTCACATCAGACTAAAAGAACTTTTGTTATTTTAGCTTCTATTTCTGCTTAATAGGCAATTGGCAGAGGTCTAAATGATAAAAACGACTTCATTACTCAATCTCTTTAACGAATTTTGGCCCCCAAATTTTAAGATTTTGGTCCTGAATAAAAGTAGAACCTTTCTGAGTACCTGCCTGCCTGAAATTACCAGAACGGGGATGTCTAATTAACTTACTCTGTTGTTATTTTACGATTAATTACGTACAATCATAAAAAGACAAGTCGTAGAAGAGTTAGCTGCTCACTTTCCCGAAAACCGGTTTGTTCTATCTAATCCAGGAGCTGAGTTCTGGAGAAAAAGTTCCAAAAATCCGGATTTGGTTTTGTTGTTTTCTTGGATTTGGGGACGACAGACGGAATCTGGAGTATAATCATCTAATTAGTTCCTTTCTAACTCTTCCGGTACAGAATCTAGACCGTCGGAAGTAAAAAATTGGTCCAAATGTATTAAGGGTTAATTCCTAGGGACCTAATAAATTCTTTGAATTACTATAATCTGACCCGGATATCCAGTTACGTTCCGGAGATATTAAATCCGGAAGTTGACGAATTTTCTATTTTGGTAGACTTTCAAAGATCCTCCCAGAAAACTGATTTCTCGCAAACGACTAATATCCGGAAATAACCGGAAACGAATCGCACCGAACCAATCTATTAAATGGTGGTAAGGTAAATTCTTAATTCGCACCGGTTCCGGAGATGCAGAACCATCCTTCCGTTCGATATTCATTGAATTTAATGCAGAGGCGGCGGATTCTATTTATTTCAAGGGGAAGGGGGGATGAAATTCAAGCATCTTTCCGTTTCCGTATTCGGATTCGTTATTCAACATCCGACCTTCCTAAAATCGTATATGCCAAGCGATGCACTCTATTGTATATTCGAAGTTAACATTAAGGAGAAGTGAATTAAGTCGGCATAAATCTGAAAAACAAAACCGCGTAAATGTTATTAGATTGAAGAGACATCACTTACCTGTTATTGTTTTTACAGGTTTAGTAGATTTGGGTAACTTTTCCTTATCGGACTTCCGTAAATGTAAAAGTAAACAATAAAATGTCATTGATGTCAAACAGGTCTGGGAAGGAGGCGCAGAACCTTTAAATCCAAACAGAGATTTGTAGTGATAAGGGAAATAAGAAAATCTATAAGCAAAGATGAAAAAAACAAGATCTACCGACCTAGAAATTGGTAATAAACAACCGAACGTAAAGCAGGAACCATCCGTTGATATAATCGATGAAATCGATCCGATAGACAAATTACAATCGGACCATATAGCCATAAAGGAGGAATCCCGATTTCGAATGAGACCAGAACCAGATCCGATCAAATTAGAACAAGCTCGTGAGAGACGACGTATCAACCATCGAAATTCTCGTAGAAATGAAACAGCCGAACACCGTGAACGAAGATTAAAACATATCCGGGAACTGCAACGACTTAAAATACTAAATGAAACGCCAGCGGAACGTGAGCGTCGTTTGAAGCATGGCCGGGAAAAGCAGCGTCTTAAAATTCAAACGGAATCGGCCGAACAACGAGATCGTCGCTTGTCCAATATTCGCGAGCTGCGGCGAGTCAAATTATTGAAGGAGTCGGCGGAGGATAGACGGAAACGGTTACAGCAAGTCCGCGAATTGCAACGGAACAAAATACGAAATGAAAGTCCGGATGAGCGAGCTCGTCGATTACAGCGGGCCCGTCAATATCAGAATGCAAGATATACGAGTGCGAAATTGTTCGCCGGAACCGTATGTAGTACGCAGATGGGTTCGGGACAGTATGCAATGGATGATAGTGGGTTGAAAAAATTCGAACATGTAACGGATTTGGTACCGGGAATTGGATCGATAGGAAAATCGGAACCGGAACCACAAACGCTTGGCAATTTTACTATACATTTTTTGAATTAAAGATAATTAGTTTTTATTAATATTTTTTTCATCCCTACGGCTGTAGATGAATGAGTTGGATTAAAGATCATCCGAAACCTGATTAATTCGATTGATTAATCGAAAAGTTAGGTAGGAGGAGCGACATTTGCGAGATAGACCCCTCCCCCCTCCTACAGTTTGAGTAGGAGCTTTCAGTTCTTTCTGTTCCCAGTAGATAAGCTAGGCCGGTTCTGCGCCACAGTAAGCCATCGATTCACGCCATCTACAGTGAGCCCACAATTTACATCGGAGGCGTGACGCCACGTCCTAGGCCCCATACTAGTCCTACACCGTCAAAATTTGTCATTTGCATCTGCCACTTGCACCTGTCACTTACAGCCGTCTGTCAGTCCCATCCCAAAATTTTGACGGGGTAGGACTAGTATTGGGCTTGGGTCGTGACGTCACGCATCAGGCGTAAATTGAGGGCTGACTGTAGATGGCGTGAATCGGGGGCTGACTGTGCTCCAGAACTGTCCTAGCTTATCTACTGTCCCCAATTTGCTTTAAAACAATTTACATGATGGCAGGAGTCGGTATGTTCTCAGCCTATAAATATTGCATCGAGGAATGCTTCCCCTTCGACCTGTGGTCCTACTTTCCAAGCAAAAATTATAGCGATCCTAAATAGGGCTTATATCCTAATATAGCTTAGATGGGAGGAGATTGGTAGATTGTAGGTAAACCAAAATATTACGAAAACTTAACTCTATGATTTGAAAATCAGCCTAAAAGCTAAGATATTTGAATAGAAGCTCTAAAAGAATAGAAATAAATTGCTGACAATGACTAAGCTGCCCGATGGATTCTTAAATTATTAATTTATTAGCATTAAACGTTATTAAGCGGCTCGTAAAAGATTTAAGTTCAAATATCATCAGAATATTGACTAAAGATCTACGAAGCTCGCATTCAACTGCTTAAAGTTATAAATATCAGCTTAGAAGTCCTAAAAGACATTAAAAGCTCCGCGATGCATCTCAATTGTTAATTAAGTGGTCTGATATCAGCTAGCCCTATACTCAATGTTGAGCCTACCCTAGCGAGTTCATCTGCCTAATCGTTACCCACGTACCCACTCTGACCGGGGATCCAGCAGATATGTACGTTCAAGGACCTAATGTCTTTGAGAACTAACCGGCAGTCGTTAACGGCCCTGGACCCCACTATATTTGAGGCCATGGCCTTAATCGCCTTGGGTAGTTCCCTGCCTTTTAGTAGCTCTGCCGCTTTCTTTATTGCGAGAATTTCCGCTTGGAAGACACTGCAGTCATCTGGCAGCCTGTAGGACTTATCGATCTGTAATGTCTCGGAATAAACCCCCGCGCCAACGCGGTTATTCATTCTTGAGCCGTCAGTAAATATGGGAATTCCGTTATCTTGTAAAGAAGAGTGTGAACTCCACGAGTTCCTGTCAGGTATTTGAGTGACATATTGAGTCTCGAAATCAAAACTTTTTAAGATACTGTCGGTTTGCATCGGGGTAACAAATCCTTTGAATTGGCAAAATATTCTACCATGGCCAAGGTTAGTGTCTTTCCAATGACCTAGGTTCCTTAACCTCATTGCAGTTCTAGCGGCGACATACTTAATATACACTTCTAGCGGCAGACGATGAAGGATCTCGACTTGGAAACTCCTAAGGGCGTTCCAAATAGAGTGAGCTTCCAGGTTATTGAAAGCTCCCTCTATATCGAGGAAGGCTGCTAGGGTTTCCACCACCGCGTGTAGTGCGGTTTCTTCGGACTTACCTTTGCAGTAAGCGTGTTGAGCACTGCTTAGCCGCTTAAAGCTGAGAGACTCTCTAATGTAGAGGTCCACCAGTTTTTCCAAGGTTTTTAGTAAGAAGGAGGATAGACTAATTGCATGGAATTCTTTCGGAAGGTTGTGACCCGACCTACCTGCCTTGGGTATGAAAGTTACCCTCACCTTCCTCCAACTCTTAGGTATATGACCCAAAAGTAGGCAGTTTTTATAAGTCTTCTCTAACCAGGTTTCTATGATAATCATGAATAATCAGACCTTTAATTATCAAATTTCCTTAAACATTATTGGGAAAATGAAGGACAATATTTATAAAAATCTCTAAGAAATCATTCGGAGCTCTTAATTAATTATTATTAAGTTAACGCGGCGGTGAAAAGGATAGCTGAGGACTTATTTAAATTATCGAAGCTGCCTAAAATTATATTTCATTTCATTTAAGAATATGAATGAATACTATGATCTGCCCGTAAAAGATTCCAAGATGTAGCTAGGAAGACGAGAAGCCTTTGTTTTACAATTAATTGGGTAACGAGCAGGGAATTATTTCGGAGCGAAATCGTTGCAGCGCGTTAAGTCCCATGATCTTCAATATTTAAGCATTCATTTTTCTACAAACTTCTCGGACTGCTCCTAGACTTTTCCTACTTTTTCCCTAGCTATTTGTCATTTTTTCCTGAATTTTAATGACTTTTCTTTTAAATTTATCTCAAAAAATCCCAAGAAATTTAAATCGCAAGATTAGTTGTACAGATTTTTTTTATTCAAATTTTGATTAAGAAAGTTTCTTTAAATTTGGCTGGTTTTCAATTTTTCTGGGCTCCTTAGGAGCTAAACCTAAAATTAATTTCAGGATTTTAACGGGAAAATTCTCTTAAGCTAATTACGAGCTTAGGAAAGTTGCTCATTTTCTTGTACTATCGTCAATCGATTTTTTGGCCGTTATTTTGTATCACAATTTTGAAATAAGTTTTTTATTAAGAAAATTTGGTTCAATATGGCTTTTTCCTGAGTTCTTTATGAGCTAAATCCAAAACTATTTTCCGGATTTTGATAAAAAAAAATTTTTGAGCTCTGTGGAGCTTGGGAAAACTCACAATTTTCGTTTACAATCAGCCAGCAATTTTTTGTTAGGAAATTTCACTCGATTTCGCTGAAATTTTTTTTCTGATTAGCTAAACATCATAGAAATTTGAGGATTTTGGAAATTAAAAATTTTTTTGAGCTATTCGTGAGCTTGAGAGGATGATTCATTTTCATCATCGATTTTTGGCTGCTTTTTTTATTATAATTTTAAAATTCAATTTTTATTAAAAAAAACTTTCGTTCGATTTAGCTGAAATTTTTTTCCTGTGCTCTTCGTGGGCTAAACCAGGAACTATTTCCCAGATTTAAAAAAAAAAAAATTTTTTGAGTTTGTTTTGAGCTTGGCAAAATCAATTAATTTTTTCGCAATTTTACGATCAACAATTTTTAAAATTCAATTTTTTATTAAGAAAATTTCGTTCGATTTGACTGAAATTTTTTTCCTGAGCTCTTCTTGAGTTAAAGCAAAAAATGAGTTCAAGAACTTGGCGAGAAAAAATCTTTTGAGCTAATTGTGACCTTGAGCAAATGGCTCATTTTCTTCATCGATTTTTGGCTGTTTTTTTATCATAATTTTAAAATTAAATTTTTTATTAAGAGAATTTCATCCGATTTGTCTGAAATTTTTTTCCTGTACTCTTCAAGAGGTAAACCAAAAACTACTTTCCAGATTTTGTAAAAAAAAATTTTTTTGAGTTTGTTGTGAGCTTGGGAAAATTCCCTATTTCCTTCTAGGTTTCTCCATCAATTTTTTCGGCCATAAATTTTGAATTAAATTTTTTTTCAATGAAAGTTAATTTGATTGAACTGACATTTTTTTCCTGAACATCCTATGAGGTGAATCCGAAACTAATTTCAGGATTTTGGAAAAAAAAAATTTTTTCAACCAGTTATGAGCTGATAATTACATTTTTTTTCGTTTCATTTACCTTCGATTTTTCCTCTATTAATTTTAATTTCTGCATGAGGCACAACTAGATTATCAACCTTAAAATTAAGTTTTGTAGGTTTTCGGTTATCGTAAGGATGCTCCTGCGAGCCCCTACTAAGTTTCTTCCTGCTATCTAATCGGGACTGTAATAGATAGTCTAAGTAAATCGAATGACCTGGAACTGTCCTGTCCTGTCCTGGCAAATGGAATATGACACTCTCTCTTATCCACTTGCAGGGGAAAAGGGCTCTGTAATCCTTGGTGACATATGACGGGGATGTGACAAATGAATAACAATTTCAAAAGACAGTTTTTATTAAATGAAACATTAAAATTTACAATCATTTTCATTAAAAATAATTCGCTTTCTATCTGCGTCAATTTAACATCATCGACAATCGACCACCAACGGTCTGGCAGGACTGCTCTATAGTGCATCTGTATCACATTAGGTTTCTTTCTTGAAGCGTACTGTTTAACTATCCTGTAAATACACCCAAGTAATTCCTTCCTTTTTTACTATCGATTCTTCTTTGATATGTCGATTAGCTTCTCTCCATTGCCGTTGTCGTTCCCGATCCGCCATTCTTTTTAAATCCCGTTTCTCCTGTTCCGTTTTCACTACCGCTTCTGTCATTGTCTTCATCCGATTTGCTTGCCTCCATTTCCGTTGTCGTTCTCGGTCTGCCATTCTTTTCAACTCTCGTTTCTCCTGTTCCGTTTTCACAACCGCTTCATTTACTTTCTTAGTCTTTCTTACTTTCGTCCGGTACCGGCGTTGCCGTTCCCTGTCTGCCAATTTTTTTAATTCATGCTTCTCCTTGTTGATCTTGTAGAGATCTTTTAAGTATTCCCTTTTCTTTTTACATCGTTGACGTTCTCTGAGTAAATGTTCCCGATATCTTTCCGGATCATTTCGCAACCGCTCTCTGTATTGACGGGTACTATTCAACGCTCGCACATGTTGTGCAGGATCACTAGATACTCCTGTATGAAAAATAAATAGAATTTTATTAGATTTGGGGCTGTAAATTTATATATAAAAACGAACCCTCCCGAGAACCAATCGCAGGGAAAGTTACGGGCGTGACAGTTAAATAAAAATTTGAAAAGACGATAGTTTTATTAAAAAAACATTTAAATTTTAATGGTTTTATACAAATAAAAATTGTTGATAACATTTAATTCCCAATTCCATTCTTGGTTGACTTCTATAATCTAGTCTGTCGTCAAAATGTGCTAGGATTTGTATGTCAATCGTGGTGCGGTAATATAAGCCCTGCTTAGAAGCACGTTTATCTATTTTATATTTCTTGCTTGAAGGATCCGTTGTCGCGTAGGGATATTGTATGGGTATCCTCAAAAAACCCCCAAGCAATTCCTTCTTTTTTAATCCGATTTGCCTTTCTCCATTTTCTTTGTCGGTCCCGGTCGGCAATTCTTCTTAAATCCCGCTTCTCCTGTTCGGTTTGTTGATTTTTACCTACTTTCAATCTATAGTTTCGCTGTCGTTCCCATTTCTCTTTCTCTGTTTTCACGACCACCGTTTTTCTCTCTTTTTTTACTTTCGTCCGGTATTTTCGTTGTCGTTCCCGGTCTACCATTTTCTTTAAGTCATGCTTCTCCTTATTTATCTTATACACGTCTCGTAACGTTTCCCGTAACTTTTTACATCGCTGCCTTTCTCGATGTAAATGTTGATTATATTTTTCTGGGTCACTTCGCAACCGTTCCCTGTATCGGCGGACCCGTGCACGGGACTTTTCAATAGCGGTGGTGGGTACGTCTGTATTAAATGAATAGAATTTAAATTAGGTATCTAACTGTTTTTCAATTTTCGGTGAATTCTTTTATGGGATCCGAGAATCTGATGATGGGAAATTGAACCTAAGGGTACAGTGAGGAGATTGTAGAGGAAACTTTTTCAAAAAATTAACCCCTTGATTTTATAGGAGTCGATTCAGGGAAACAGGGTACTTTTCCAGGGAAATATTTATCATTTTCCGGAAAGTTTAAAATTAGACTATCTTGAGATGGATTCAAGTAGGGGATAACTTGGGTGATCTATCAATATTACAATGTGAGGGGGTCCCCTTACAATATACATTTTTAAAATCCCCTCAAAAGTCGCAATGTAAGAGATTTCATTGATTTTTTATCAAAATTTTCCTAATTGTTTTGAGATTTGGCTAGAAATTGACGAGAACCTTCGATTTTAAAGAATTTTTCTTGGGGTACTTCTCGAATAGTTCATTTTCCGGGAAATTCTATTGAGGAATCGGAAAATATAATGACACGAACCTAAGGGTGACTGTGAAGAGATTGTAAAGGAATCTTTTTTCAAAAAATGAACCCCCCTGATTTTACAAAATCGGCAAATTTAGTCAAATTTGAGATAAAATCTGAAAAAATGTGAAAAATTCAGATTTAATTAAAATTTCATTATTCGGATGAAAAGTAGATTCCAAAGCTCTTAATAAACTTTAGCGATTCTAATCAAGCTTTTTTGAGAAAATATGACATTTTGCTATAGTAAAATTCTGTGGTCACAAAGCATAATCGCTTAAGTCACTTTTGATGCGATTTTGTGTTATGCGACCCGTGCCTCAAAGATTCATCCTAAAGGATGCGGCGTAACTTATACGTCCCTAACGGAGCCTTGTA
>JANTOP010026393.1:0-12360 GCA_027564815.1 Symmerus nobilis | reverse complement strand
TACAGAGAGTTATTACACTAGAAAATGTTCAAAACGGCTATACCTCGATTCCAAGCTCAACATCACCATGATGTATAATCTGTTTCTTGAGAATTGCAGTCAAAATAGTGAACCATCCGTGTCGATAATAACTTAACGACGAATTTTTTGCAATAAATTCAATACGCCATTTTTTAAAAAGTCGAAAACAGAGCCGAATTTCTGCTCAATATCTTGTGACCTCCCGAGCGTCCTTTTAATTCCGGCTACGGAGGTCAGTATCGCTTACTACCTCCGGAAACTAAACTTATATAATTTTACCACCTATAAAGCAGCGCCTCCAACAAACGCATATTGTTATTTTTGGACTGAAACAAACGGTAAACGAGGAAGTTGTGAGATAGGCCATGTTTGGGCATTTACTTCGATTCTCTCCCATTGAATAAAGGCCACATCTCAATTTTTTCTAATAAGTGCGAAGGCCAAAACCACAATATTAAAGTAGCAGCACATTTATTGCATATAGTTACGGTTCATCCCACTCTTAAAATTATTGTGCAAAAATTTCTGGAGATTATGGACACTCCTTCATGGAAGTAGATTCGATGCATAGCGCCATTGAAACAGCAAAGAAATATGTGGATATATTTAGTGTACATGAATAGTGGGAGTGTGTTTAGAACCCCTCTAGATCTAAGGAATTTCATGTTAATTAAAAAAATTAATTTGCCTGCTCTATAAATAAACGTAGACAAAGGCAAAGACAAAATTTAAATTTATAATCAAAGTATGAAGCGTAACTAAGAATTGTGAACCTTACAGATTCGTACATGTAAAACCCATTAAGTCATGTACTTTTCTTAATAATTGTTTGTAATAATAAAGTGGATACAGTGTTCACTAAACACAATGAAAGTACACTTTTCTAAAAGATGGATAAAGGTAGTAAATACAAATAATATTTTAGCAATTTTAAAATTAAATTATACTTCTAGCATACCTAGAAAATTGTCATTTTTGTTTCCTCCATTTACTCAAAACTAGATTTTTTGACTTAGTGTGCTTCGCTTGTAAGCCCACGAGATATAGAATAGCACACATACATGCTTCCCTTAATTTAATACTACCAACCAAAAAAGCTTCGTCAACCTAACTGCTGTAAATGTCCTAAATGACGTCCACTAGGGCCTATGTTCTAACATTTCCCATATCTAAAGATTATCTAGTTTTCATGCTAACATCTATATACGAGACCAAAATCAAATATATGATCCGGGCAAAAGTAGCCAACATTCTCCTTTAATTACCGAACTAATTACAAATAACTCGTAATATCGGAAAAAACAAATATTCCCTCCTTTCTCAAAACACCACTCCACCCTAATACTTAAAGTACGTCTTCTTTAGAATAGGTAGTCTCAACGTCCCAGTCCCATCTATTAGTAGAATCGATCAACAATCGCTTTTCTTGAATTTCGAAGCTACCAACACAAATATTGGTAAATTAAGGTTCGACTACGAACTCGTTCACTTTCAAGAGCAAAATCAACGATATTAAAGATCGGAGAAAACTGGTAGCTGATTAGTTTCAATTTAGTCTCTCTGTTTACCAATATCTCTGTAGATTTATTAATAAATAATATAATCAACGAACCATAGTACATCGTTTACCGTCGTACATCCCAGTTTTTGGACGTATCTATCGAACTTCGTGTACTTTTAAGGTTCTCACCAAATATGTTGATATTGTTAAGTCAAAATATGTAGAGAATTGCTCGGATAAATTCAAATTTGTATTCTGTTACTCTTCGACAACCAATCAGAAATTTATATTCACCAGCAAATCAGACATTTATTTTCCTATGAAATTTAAATTTAACAAAGCAGATGTGATATATGTCTTCTAATGTGAAATATTTATGAATATGCTCATCAAAATTTTTTCAAAATTTCCTTCATATTAAGACTTGATAATAATACTTTTGAAACTTTACCTAAAAATCCATTATGCATGCATGGTCAGCAATTTCAAACTTCTCTTAGCAGTAGAACTAGAAGTAAGATACAATATGTGTCCCAAAAGAGAGAGAACTTTATAGAAATAACAGTTTCTGATGGCTCCCTCTATTGGTGGACACATGCGTTGGAAATGCACATCCTTCTTTGCCATTCTCTCAAATTTTTATGACATATGATTAATTAGAAGCCGAGATTTCGCTCTCAAAGTGACAGTATCTTTTTACATATTATCGGTCGAAAAATTAGTCATGAACAAAGGGCATACATTAAGTTCTGTTTTTAACTTGGTAAAACATTTACCAAAACGCAATGTTCACGAGTAGCTTAAACGTTTTCAAGAAGGTCGCGAAGGCGTGTATGACGATTAAATCTCGGGCTGGCCAAAATCGGCCGTGATCGATAAAAACACTGAAATTTTACGTGAATTCATAAAAAATTAGTCGAAATCGTCATTGCGTTACATAGAAATTGAGTTAAGTATCTCCAAAAATTCGATTCACAGCTCTTTAATCAAGAGTTTCGGTCTGCGGAAGGTGCTTGTCGCAGTTTGTTCCGCAAGATCTAGAGGCAAAGCGTCAAAGTGCCAAATGGAAGCATCCAATCATGCCAAATCCGAAAAAGTCACCTCGAAAAATTAAAAATCAAGACGGATTATCATAAGCCAAGATTTATTTAATTTACGATTTTGAGGGAATTATTCACCGAGAATTTGTCCCACCTCGCAAAACAATTAATGCTATGTTTTATCTTGCTGTTATGAAGCGTTTGTTTTCACATAATCGTCGTCTTCGACCACAATACCGTAAAAAGGGGAATTGGCGCCTTTTGCGCCGTCTCAGCGGTTGAAATTTATCATGGATTTTTGACCAAAAATGGCATTTTATCTATCAACCACTCACCATCGCCCGATTTGGCTCCTTATGTTTTTTATCTGTTTGGAAAACTTCATTTGCGCAGAATAATGCGCAGAAAGCGCAGAGCAAACCTGTAATTTAAACAAAATCGTAACCAATTTTTCAACATTCATTAGTTCTTGTTTGCCCTTTCTTGAAAAAATTTAACGCCGTGAATTTGAAATAAATATGTGATTTCAATGAGCTTTCGAGATTTTGAAGCATTTATCTATGGGCACATATGAAATATTGTGAAAGTACCGATATCTGGATGGAAAATAGATTTTAAAACTTAAAAAAGTTAAGTTCGAAACTTAAAGCTATCTTTGAGCTTACAGTGGATATAGAAAGCTTCTACGAAAACTTCATATTTTATTTAAATTTAACGAATAAAAATTAGATTGCAAATTATATAAAATGATATATTATATTAACTATAAGCTTTCAATGAGCTTTCGATATTTCTTAATCATATTTTTAGAAAAATTTGAAATTTCATTAAAGGGCATAAAAATCGATTTTTACACGTAATAAATGAGTTAAAAACTCCGAGCTTTCGTTACGCTTTTAATAGTTTGGATAAGCTTTCTGGGAAAATTCGATATTTCATTTAAATTAAATTAACCGGGTAAAAATTCGATTCAAAATTATATAAAATGACGTATTAATTTTAAGCTTTCAGTGAGCCTCCTAAATTTTCGAAGCTTTTTTTGGATAAATTTGAAATTTCAATAAATGATCGTTATCTGGATGGAAAATAGATTTTAACATGTAAAAAGTAAGGTTCGAAAAACAATGCTTTCTGGGAGCTTTAAAGCTTCTGCAGTGCTTTTATACGAATAGTTTAGTTTCAATCGTTTTCTACTTTTCCTCAACTAATTTATAAATTCCTTGCGTCATGATATTTTTTTGGATCCGAAGAAAATTATCGGGAAATCCGGATCAAATGTTGCGATGTCCGATATTCAAATTTCTCGGTGCGAGCCTTTACGAATTTTGGATTTTTCTTAGATAAATGTCAACTTTCACGAAATATTTAATTTTTGTATTTTTTCTTAACTGTCAAAGCAACTTTTTGCGTTTTTACATTTTTTTCTGGTCGAAAAGAATACTCGGAATTCACTTAGTAATGTTCTCTTAAAATAAGCAAACGCATATGATTAAGACTCTAACAATTTGTAAAAGGATCATAAAAATGGGCACGCCTTATAGAAAAGTCCCATATCCCTTTTCTTAAATGGTTTTCTTCATACCTTGCAATTTTTATCACCGAAGAAAGAAAACACAAGCGGGTAATTAGTAATATGGGAGCAATATAATTCGAAATTCCTATCAAAACGATAAAATGGAAAGTGGAAAAGTGCAATAATGTCTTGAGTCTTCATGTAATGGTCCTATTTGCTCCAGTATAATAATTTATTTACCCATTTGCCGGACAATTTTTGAACAATAGCTCAACAAATTTAGGAAATTTATAACGCTGATTTGGTAAAATTTCGCGAGAATATAAGATCTCGCAAACGAAACATTTGCCTTTAATTAGTTAACTTTAATAAGCTGCGTACGTCATAGGGAACTATTGATAATGTTATCAGTTAAGAATAAATGTGAATATTAGACCATAATTTATTAGTCGCATCTTAGATTTCAAACTTGCTGTGGAAACTGATCATTGATCATCAAAAATGAATACAAAAATTTGTTTAATTTTTATTTTATCCGTTATTTATCTTATGCCGATTAATTGTAAACCGGCACCGGATTCATTCTTATATTGTAATATATTCAATCGATTAATAAACTCCTTTTTTTCGAAGAAAGATGTAAAAATCTACTGTTCACCGCATTTAAAAAGCGAGAATGATATAACAAATCAAACTGATATCACAATTACGTATGAAGTGAAATTTTTACTATCTGAATGGCCAACAATTATTTCCGTTCCATTGCCGGACAATCAATTTGAAGAGGTAGAATTTTGCAACGCATTTAAGACGGATGTTCTTACGGGATTTGCATCAACCGGAGGAAATAATCGACTTGATTGTACGCAATTTGATTGTGCAGTCACAAATGTGGGACCGCCATCAGACGAAAAGATGGAAGTAATATTTGATCAAAATTGTAATTTTAAAAGTAATTCTAATTTTGTATGAGTCGGTAATTCAGAATAAGAATTGTTGTTAAAAATTAACTATAATAAAGTCATTCTTTGCTATTAAAAACTGTTTTTAAATTTTATAGTTTAGTATTGCTTTAAATAAATTATGATCACATCTGAATTCGTAATTTTAAAAAACCATGTGAGATGTAAGTATTGCTACCCAGTCCTAAATAATCTTAATAAAAGTTATTTGTCCTTGACATCGTTATCAGTAATAAATAATTCATAAAATAATTACAATTGAACATACATATAATTATTAATAAGTTGCGTCTCAGCGAATATATAGTATGAAGTACAATTTATTGTACAATGTACCTACTTATTAAAAAATACAAGAAATTTATAATAATATTTCAAAATATCTTTTGTAAGATTGGATCAGTTTTATGTATTTGAAGGGAAATCATGTAAATCTTGGGTTTTTGGTCTGATGCCCAACTCATTTTCAGTATAGGTATACTGCACTATGTTTCAAACGAAAGTTATGACCTCAAAACCTTAGGGTGGCAGTAGGTGGGCACTCTCTGTTACTCATTAAAATTTTGACAACTCCTAAATCAATATACATCGCAGTGAAATTTTAAAGACAATCAATATGTTTCTCCACATTACATCTAAAAGTTAAAATCAAAAATTATCAAACTGATTTTCTTACATCAATAATATAAATAATTCAATTACGGAAATTGTATGCCACATATATATGTACGTATTATTAAATAAAAAACTAAACTTTTCTAAATATTTCCACCGCTTTTATGTAATGTATGGATCTAAATTTGAAAATAAAAAAAAACAAATTTGGGAAGCGGCTGCTAATCTGTTTTTACCAAATAAATTTTTGTAGAGCTAAAGGTTTCAAAATAATTTCGATGTAATACACTGTAAGTTTTTTTTCTGGTTTAATTTTACTAGGGTCAATCTAGTACATAATTTTACTGGATTTGTAGCAAAAGTGTGATGAAAATCTATCTAAATATTTTTCACTAACTTTTGCTGGTTTATCACTAGAAAATCATATTTCTTATAATTTACTAGAATAGAATGCAAATAATGTTGTAGAACTAGTGATATTTTGTTACTGCTAGAGATGCAACCAAATCTCGCAGATTATTATCTAGTTGTACTGGAAAAGTAGAGAACAATTAATTAGCAATAAACTTTAAATCTAGTGAACTTTCAACTATATTTCAATAATATTACTGGAAATGTAATTACAACATGACATTACTGAAAATCTAGCCAAATCTCCAAGATCTCCTTATATTATCTCTGAAACCCCAATATAACATAGCATTACTATAAATCTATAAATCTTCCTAGAAATTTACTAATTTTACTGGAAATGTTAATAGAATAACTTCTAATCTAGTGACAATATTACCAGAAATTCATGTATTTTCCTTAGAATTTATACGAATAACATATTTTACACTCGATATTTGATTATTTTGAATAAATTTTCGAAGTGATTAGTTGTGCATATTTTGATTTTGATTATGATTAATCGTGTACATTTTTTAAAGTTTTAAATTTGAAATAAATTAATTGTGGTTAATTTCTATTGATAACAATATTGATAATTGATTGAATAATATGATAATAGTTATAAAGCTAAAAATTGTTCTACTCAAGTTATAAAATTAAATATTTCTGATTGCGATACCCCACTATGTCTGATCAATTTCGGAAAATGATGACTTTTACTAACAAGAGTTGTAAAGTAGAGGAGTAAAAAGGAGTTTAATTGCCAGCAGCGTAGAAGAGTGGAAGAAGAGATTAACTTCAATGGAAATCATGCCGCTGATTCAATGGATGAATGAAAGTAAATCTGGGTATTTAACTAGTTAACTAATGGCAACTAAAATGATATCGTCTATTTGATTGTATTTAATTTATTTCAGATCAATGAAGATATTCAAGATTTAATAGAAAATAGAGTAGAAAAACAATCATATATAAAATTAGCGAGTTCTTGAATTTTGATGCTGCCTTATTCTATCTCATAGTTGGTTTGATAATAAATTTATTGAAAGTTCATCTAATTTTACAGACGCTTTCGATTTATTGTTTAAAAAAAAATGCTACAAAATCCAATAAAATCAAATATATAAACCCTATAGTTGTAGTTTAAAATTTTGAAAAAAAAAATTGCAATATAATAAGTATTTTCATTTATTTACATTTTTTATATCAATTAAAATTGAATTGAATTGAATTCTGAGTTTGTTAATTTGAAAAAAGTTTGTTTACAATAATATAATTATATAATTTGAAATTGTGGTCTTTTAATTGAATAATACACCCCAATCGTTTTGTGGTTTCGAGATAGTTTCCTCTTTTTGTGAGAATAAATTTAACTATTGATTAATTTAATTATTGATAATTAATTTAACTTATTTAATCTTAATTGTTCCCCATTGTTCCCCATTGTTCAATGGGGTTTTCTAGCATTACAGTATAAAAAAACACTGAATTGAATAAAATATCTAGTTGAAAGTACTATCATCTCTGTTGTATTGAGCTAAATTCAGCTAATTTTTAAAGAGTTCCAATGAATTGTTAGGTAATTTCTAGTAATATCAAACTAGATATGCTTATTGCATGCTTATTATGAATGTTATTTTGACTAGAATTCAACCTATTTTGTGTAACATAGTATAGTAAAGTATAGTGAAAAAATCAGATAATTTGGATAATTTTGCTATAATTCTGGTGAAATTAACGGTAGATAAAGTACATGCAAACTCGAACATTAGTAGATTTCACTAGAAAGTTGGTAAAGTATTCAATAGAATACAGTGAAATTTGCACCAGAATATTATGCATTTTTACTAGACTCATGGGTACTATGGTACTAGAAATTCAGAACAAATGGCAACTAGTAGGTACTTTAATAACTTTTAACTAGAAAATCAGTACGTTTTACAATCAAATCTAATAAAATACTTCGCTAGAATATCAGATTTTTTAGATAAAGTTCCGTTAGAATAAATTAGATATCTAGCACAAAACGTCAACTAGAATTGTAGTAATGCTATTTTAACTAGATTTACTACTAGATATTCTAGGAGCTGAACTTCTAGTTGAATTATGCGTAATCTAGTTGAAAAAAGTTTAGAGTGATAGATATGCATCAATTAATACTAATAAAAATTAATTTGATTTAATTAACTTAAATATGATAATTTAATTTAAATAATAGCAGCAATTAATGAAAATACCTTGAGATACTTGATCTCGCAATATAGAAATTTTTAAAAAGAAGATTCAGGGATTCGCAATATTCCTAATTGCACATCACGGAAAAAATTAATACAAGTGAATGAAAGTTGGTGATAAAGATATCTTCCCATAATTTGAATATTAACATAAAACATTAATAGCTTCTCTAGACACTCGTAAAATTCCGAATTGCATAACTCCGAAACCAGTTAATGGAATTAAAACAAAGTTGATTGAAATAAAGGAAGCTTCTGCATAATGTAAAAATCGTAAAAAATTTGATAGCTTCCTACGCATTCGAAAAACTTTAAGGGGAGGTTTCGGTATAATTGCCAGTAAATTGCATAAACTTTGAACATTTTTTTTGAGCACCTGTTGTGACTTAGAGGTCTGGTTCTTATTATCAAATCTTTATTGTACTATAATCTATTGACACAATTATTATTATTTTTTCCTAACAAAAATTCAAATCCTTCAAATTCAATCCTTTTTCAAAATATCACTTTTTTGGGAAGAGTATAGCGTCATCAAATCGTAATCTAGAAACATGAGAAAAAGCTAGCCATCAACGGAACATTATGAAAAATGGGATAAACCTATAAAATATTAAAAAACTCAAAAAATTACAAAATGGCGGGCACTTGAAAAAAAGTGATTTTTCCCATTATTTTTTTACTTTGGCCCTCTGCAAAAAATCTTCAATATTGACAATTTTATCATTTGCAGGTTTGAAGCCAATTGTTTACTTTACTGGGGCAAGGAAAGAAGTAAATTGGTTGAATGGTTCAGAAGCTAGACTCTTCGCAGATTTGAAAAATCTTGTTTCGAGTAAAACGCGTTTAAAGTTAAACTTTGTCGAATTTAATCGAATAATCGAAAAACTATATCAAGGGTGTATTATAGACTATCGGAAAACACCCTTTTGGGTCCGATCAACTCACTTTTTCTTCTACTTCTGAGCATCTGATATTTATAAATTTCATTCTTCAAACAGTGCCTTCCGGTTGGGGCGATAGTGGTCCCAATCCAGAAAACCAGCGAATGGTTATTCCAAACAGTAACACTTAGGTTTTTTGAAAGTTTCTTTGAAAGTATTACTTAATAGGTGAAGTCATACTCTACTTTAATCCGTATAGAAAATTTGATATATTTAATTTCTTAGAAAATTATGACCGAATTCAGGTATTTCACCCTACGGGAAGTTTGACCTTATTGGATTTGCAACAATTCTTATATTATTAAAAATTTCGTCAATAATGGTTTGAAAGGTCTTGCTATGAATGTAGTTAATTTTCGTCATTTGATAATCCGGAGGGTTTTTTTACCAAATTATTGATAAAATAAAAATCATAAGTAAAAAATTGTTAAATTCCAGCTAGTTTTGTAATCTATTAAGGGGGGACATCACTTTTGAGCGACTAAATCAAGGCTAAGTTTACTATTTTTTTTTAGAAGAGCCGTATTACTCTAATGAAAACTGTTTGTGTTGTGTTAAATTTCTTACCTTTAACTATATTTTAAAATTTTTGTATTAAAAAAATCAACATGGCTAGCCGTACAGCTATCGGATGTGTTGTACTGCCAAATCAACAGTGCTTTGCGGTGGACACGATTCCGGGAACACGGATTCTTTCAATTGAAAAAATCAAATAGAAACTAAAATTACATTAGTTTATCTCGTACTTGACGGGAAGGAAATTTTTTAAAAAAAATTTTTAAAAAATGGTGAGTCACTAAAAAAAAATGTTTGAAAAATTTACCTATTTTTTTGATATCATTGATTTAAAATAAATACACATTTTTTGAAATTAAAAAATCTGTTCCCGTCAAGGACAAGAGAATATATCTAGAAATACCAGGAAAAAATATCAAAGTGATTTATCAATTACAGGCAGAGGAACCGTGTCCACAAAAAAATTGTTTTGACTTCATTTACAACGCTTTATTATTATAATTATTGGTCAACGTAGACGCGTAAAGAAAAGGTACGTGGCTTGCCCGGGTGATTTCGGCTCTTGAGGACATCCGGAATAAAAAAATCGAATTGATAATTAATCTAGAGCAGTGATTACCAACGAAGCTTTCTTGAGTGCGAAACATATAGAATTAAATATATGAAGCTTTAAAAGCTCGGGCAATTTGAGTAAAATGGGTATAGGCGTGGTAAACAGGGATCTAGAGAGTTGTCGTTCTGGCCGGAACTGGGTTTATTAAATTTTATCAGAAAATAACAAAATTGTGGAATTCGAGAAAAAAAGTGATTTTTTTCATGAACAAATCGAGCTGTAAAATGAAAAGTTAGGAATGGAAAAAAAAGATCCTAGTCCCGGCGGGAACTACTGATGTGTAGAATAACGTGTAAATAATAATTTCAGGCGAATCGGTCGGATAGAAAACGTTTTTTCACCCGGGCAGACTGAAAAAACGATGTTTCGAGAAAAACGTGTTTAAAATTTCAAGAACAGAATTGTTTTATAAAACTCATTCTTACATTAATCGTCTATGCCTAGGGCATATAATATCCATTCAAGTAACTCGGCAACTCAGCAACTCAGCAACTTTTAAGTAAGAAACAAAAAATTAATTATTGCAACCCAACTTACCAGACTACTACCTTAATTACACTCCTCAAAATTGCAAAAATTAATAGCATTTTGCGACGTATATACTATTATTATTTCATATCGCATTCTTGAATTTTTCATTGTTTTATAAAAATTAGGATTGTTTATTCGCTATTAGGGTCAAACCTCCACAGTCTTCCCTAACTATATTTATAAATATATGTACATATATTGATAATTTTCCCCATTTTGATTTTTCATATTCAATTAATTCTGCTAAGTGGGGCTATTAAAATAAAGTTTCCCATATAATTAATATATGCTATATTTATTTATGCTAATTAGATACTGTATCTATTATTTTAAGTATACCTATATGGCAACATTAAAAAATAGGAAAATATAATATTAAAAAAACATAATAAACTTGAACATCAATAAAAAAAAGTTGGTATATTTCTCAGCTTTATAAATCCACATATTTTTGAGAAAATTACCTATAAAAAGCTGTATTAAAACTTTTACTAAAGTTATAGTAGCTTTACAAGAAATAATGTAAGCTTTATATGGGACAAGCAGACAAAGTTATATAAATACTCTTTCCTTCTTTTCTTGAATTTTCATCTTAAAAGCCCCTATTGTTTTTCATTTTTATTTTGATCCTCTGAATTGAATTTACTTTCTTCATTATTGTTATTTGTGTTATTATCTGTTTGTGACAGATATAGTTTCTCGTTGTTTTCATTGAAAAAAGTAATGGAAAATATTTGTCCTTAAAATAAATGGGGTTTTCCTAGAAATTAAGAAATCCTCTTACACAATTTATTTTTAAATAGACATGTTATTGTAATTTACAATTCAATAGAGTGAAATTAATAGTAATATTTCTATTGTCAAGTCAAAATATGAAGATAATTTTCATCCAAATATAAAGGAGATTTTCATAAATATTTCACATTAGCGGACCGATAGTGACAGAATACAATTTTTAATTTGCCTGAAAAATTCTCTTCATATTTTGACATGACAATATACCTCATTATACGGGGAGATGGAAATTCCAGTTCTGAATGAAATCAGTAAGTCGTGTATGGCATTCTAATCTTTATGTATTACAGTAGAATTAGTAATTTTCGTCTATATTCGTTATATGTGATGTTCCATAGGAAATGGGACCTTATCTTCCAAAAACGAATATCCGGGTTTTTGCATTTCCTAAAATTACACATTATTCTCAATAAAAAGATACCTCAATCACCAGGAAATTCCAAAGATTGGCTTAGTTATAGCATTTTGAACTTGTAGTATGAAAATTCCAAGTTTTGAGATATGGAGGTTCAAAGTTAGAGATGTATGATTTCCCGACAATTTTTCGTTCTGAGAAATCGAGAATTTTTTTGTCGATCTCGAGAATTCTCGAGAATTCCCGAGAATGGTAGGAAAACGGATTTTAATATTAAAAATTAAACATACACAGATATTTTTTAATTAAAACATTAAACATGTAACTACA
>JANTOP010026382.1:0-12361 GCA_027564815.1 Symmerus nobilis | reverse complement strand
TGGTTTGAGACAGATTTTGGCGAAAATCTCATATTATATCTAAATATAAGGAATCGAATAAAAATTGGATTCCAAACAATATAAAATGACATTTTAAATTTAAGTTTGAAGCTTTCAATGAATTTTCGATATTGTTGAAGTTCATCTTCGAAATAGTACCAAATTTCGTTAAGAGACGTTTATCTGCATAGCAAATAGATTTTAAAGCATTTAAAATAAGGTACGAAACTTAGAGCTTTCGTTAAGCTTTTAATAGTTTCGATAAACTTTCCGCGAAAATTCCATTTTCATTTACATTTAATGAACCGTATAAAAATTCGATTCTAAGTGATATAAAAACACATTTTAATTATAATCTTTCAATAAGCTTTCGAGATTTTTGACACTTTTTTTGCGAATATTTGAAATTTGGTTAATGGTTTGTTATCTGGGTAGAAAATAGATTTTATAACGGAAATAATAAGGTTGGGAAAATTAGGCTTTCTGGGAGCTTTTAAGTTTTCGTAGAGCTTTTATACGAAAAGTTTAGTTTTGATATTTTTCTATATTTCCTCAACTAATTTATAAACTACCTGCATCATTACATTTTTTTTGGATCCGAAGGAAAATATCGGGAAATCCGGATCATATGTCGCGATGTCCAGAGAAATTTAAACTTTTCCGAAATATTGAATTTTTCTATTTTTACCTAACTGTCAAAGGAACTTTCAACGTTTTTACATATTTCCGCCCGAAGAAAATATTCGGCGTGCACTCTAGTATAATAGCAAAATAACAACAATAAGGCTGTAACATTTTGTTAAGACGTCATAAAATTGTGCACATCTTATGGAGATGTTGACCGCACGCCACTGTTTTACAGTTTCCTTACTGTACCGTTAGCTTTCATTTCGTATAAGTTTTTCCGATTACGCAATAAAATTACCCGGAATTCTTTCCAAAAAAATCTCCAAATGAAAAAAAACTCATTTAGCAAAATTTCTTCGATAATCTATAATTAAGTAGAACCAATTTGGATAGAAAAACTGTGAAAGTTGAATTGAAAGTTTTTTCTCTTTCAGAAATTCCTGGAAATAACGATCGAATTTATTGAATATTTTAAAGAAAAAAAACAAAAAAAAACTTTTAACTAAACTGAGCTTTGAAATAATTTTACTAAATAGAATTTGAGGTGAAACTTCTAATAAATATTTTATATAAAGCTAACTTAACGGTAGCAGAAAATGATACTAAACGTTATTGAATTGCCTCATTTAGATGTATGTTGCTAAATTAATGTAGCTTACTATTTGTAAGGACATAAAATTTAAATAAGCGGCATCCTACAATCCTGTCGATATGCCCTGATAATTTTTTAGACAGTATAGACATATTGGAAATTCCCGCTTGAGAACGACTTGTCTCGAGTCCCGATTATACGTCAAAGTGTTTTCTGTTCGATTTGGAGCAAAAAATTTAAAATTTCTCATTGAGGAAGGAATGGCATGAAGACATGACATTACACAAGGAGGAGACTGTAATCGAACTCGATTTAAATTATTCCCGTAGAATTGAAAATATATTTTTTAAATAATTCATTTTTTGATTTTTTTTTTTTTTTTATTATAACCGAATCCGGAATTTAAATAATTTACAATTTTAAATTAATTATTTTTATTAATTTTAAAAAGCAGAACCCAAATATATAATCAAATTTTAAAAATTAAGGAAAGTAAGGATGCTGTTAAATGAATTTTGGAACGTAATTGAATAGATACTTATAGAGAATTTGTCTCAAATTTCAGGGCATTTGATCATATAACTTTTAAAAATTACTGGTTAATTTTATTATTAAAACAACCTTTTTACAACCTTTGAAGTGAAAGGTTCAAAAAAATTATATTGGCTCATAACTGGCTCACGAAATTAATTTTTTGTTTCAAAATTCTGAATTTAAATTTTGTGTTACCTTATGAAATGTTCTGGAAAAGAATTTTCAGAAAATTTTTAATTGAATTTTTCTTGTTAAGGAAAAATTTCGAAAAAACAAACAGAAATGAAAATGAACAATTTTCTAAAGCTCAAAAATCGCCTCAAAATATTTTTCTTTTCAAAATTTTAAAATTAATATTTTGTTTAGCTCATAACATACTCAAGAGAAAAGTTTCAGGACTCTAGATCCAGAAATAATGGAATTCCTAATTGTTTCTGTAGTCCTGTCATAGAGACATGAGTTACTGCAAGTAAAAATGAATTTTATCAAAATAATCATTAAGAAAGGGGTGCCTAGCCTATTACCAATAATTTTGGGTTTATCTTAGAGGATGCATAGGAAAGGTCCATAAAAAATTGCATTTTATCAACTGCTATCATATCTATTGCTTATATTCAGTATTTAAAATTGACTTTAAGCAATTAAGGTAAGGTAATTATAGGCAATTGTCCCGATTTCGATTAGTAACTTTGTAACAAAACCCCGGTTTCATCTGAAAAATTTCTGGACGCCCTACATATTTTTAAAATTTGTCAATAGGAAATTTTAATCAAATTTAGAGTAGATTAAATTTATGTAGCTAACTTTTAATTTGAAAATATGGACATTTTATTAATTAGCTGGTACATTTTTTGAATATTTAACTGTCAGCGAATTTGAATTACAGGAAATTTAAATAATATAAAGAAAGTTAATAATAAATGTTAGAAAGAACAAGGAACAAGTCGTTTAGTCTGGGAACCTTAGAAAAGTCAGTAAAATCCCCTCAAAACTCAGACAAATTTTCCCAAAATATTGACAAAAATTCGGAAACAGGCAAAAGTTAGACAAGTAAGAAGTAGTAAGAGAAAATTTGATATATAGTTATGAAAAAATTAGGTGAAATGTGCGGAAAAATCAAGGAAATCCGAAAATGTCTGGAAAATGTTTCGAATACTATGGATCACTGAGAAAAGGTTTCCCACTGTAGGTAAAATTAGGTGAAATGTTAATTAATTTCAGAAAAAATCGAGGTAATTTGGAAAAATTTTGCCAAGTTGGGATAAAAAAAATGTGGAAAATTCGGGGGAAAATCTTGAAATACCGAAAATGATTGAAACCGTATGAAATGTTGGACAAAGCTCCAAAAAATTCAAGAAAATGTCGGTAAAAATCAGATAGAAAAAAACAATACCAACAACTAGACCAAGGGTCGGCAACCTATGACCTGCGAGTCACCGAGTGACCCATTTAATAATTTCAAGTGACCCACTTAAGTTCTGAGAAGAAAGTATAATATATAAACAGATATAAATTACAATTGACCTGACGCCGATTATATCATACTCTATCTATAGAACAACCTAATGATTTATGTTTTTAATTTTATTGTAATTCTTTATTAGATTTATGCAAAATTCTGTAGAACCTAGTTTTTTCAGTAATGTATCTCTGTGCAGTCTAATGCGCAGTAGGTGCAGAGCACACCTGAAATATCAACAAAATCGTTATCAATTTTTAATTGCTGCAAATTTCTAACTCAAATTATTTTATTTATTAACTTTGAATGAGCTTTCGAAATTTTTGAAGCATTTTTTTTGGGAAAATTTGAAATTTTGTCAAAGGATCGCATCTGGATAGAAAATAGATTTATTTTTAAACGCTAAAAATAAATTCGAAACTTGTGCTTTTAATAGCTTGAATAAGCTTTCTGCCAAAATTCCATATTTCAATTAAATTTAATGTATCGGATAAAAATACAATACCAAATTATTTAAAAAAATATTTTTATTTTAATCTTTCAATGAGCTTTCGAAGTTTTAAAAGCTTTATTTTGGAAAAAATTGAAATTTTGTTAAAGGATCGTTGTTTTGATAGAAAAGAGATTTTAAAACGTAAAAATAAGGTTCGGAAAATTAAGCTTTCTGGGAGCTTTTAAGTTCTTGCTGAGCTTTTTAACGAAATGTTTAGTTAGTTAGATATTTTTATATTTTTCCTCAATTAATTTAGAAACTTCCTGCATCATTATGTTTTTTTGAATCCGAAGAAAATAATTGGTAAATCCGGATCAAATGTTACGATGGCAAATATTCAAATTTCTCGATTCGGGCCTTTACGAATTATTGCTTTTCTTATAGATAAATTTCAACTATTTCGAAATATTTACTTTTTGGTAATTTTACTTAACTGTCAAAGCAACTTTCAGCGTTTTTACATTTTTTCCGGGCGAAGAAATCTGCACACACATTCTGCACATCTTATGGAGACGTTGACCGCACGCCACTGCTCCACTTTAATAATTTTATCCCGCATTTAAGCAGGGAAGGATTTGGGGGGCATCATTCACCAAAAGAGACTTTTAAAAATGAAAATACCATTGACCCGAAACGTCTTCTTAATATTCACATTTTGGTTAGTTTTGACCCGCAGCCTAAAAAGGTTGCCGACCCTTGAACTAGACTATCCTAATATTTGCACGGATTTTCTGTATATTTAAGACAACAATTTCATAAATATTTTAATAAAATTCCAGATGATTTTCAAGAGAAATTTTTGTTATGGGTCCTTGGGGGACGAGTAGAATTGAGGGAGGTATTTTAGAACGGATCCTTTTATTAATTGTAGTTTCTCGCGAAATATTTCCTTATTCCTTATTCCTCGGAATGGTGACGGGAAGATAAAATCTTAAACATAAAAAAGTCAAGTTTTTATTTCATTCTTTCCATCCCTTCAAATGGCTACAAGAAAATAATGACCCAATAATATTACAGGCAGGACCGATATACAATATACAAAAATTATTTCTTGATCTCCAATTGATGAAAATTGATTTAACGAAAAATATTTCCGAAATTTGTGGTACGGTACCTCGAAAATTGGGAAATTTCAATCCGGTATCCGGTACTCCCATTACGAAATAGTGAATTTTTTTCCTTTATCCTTTATCCCGTAGAAAATAAATGTCCGTAATGGGAAATAATAAAACGTGTAACGGTAACTAAGAAAAGGATTCTGGGTGTGAGAGGATAGGGTTTCCTTTATTCTTACAACATAAGTATGTATTTTTAATTTTAATAAAAACAAAATATAATAAATTATTAAGATTTCCATAAATATAAAATGAAAAATTTCACTTCGAGGCATTATGTTATATTATGCTTCCGCTTTCCGTTCGTTGCAAGGCAGTTTATTTTTACGGAGGGCGACAGTTGATTACAGCCATCAATTCCTCTTTGCCATTCCTTGCACTTGTTAACCGGTCGTACTTGATCCAGAGAGGAAAAAAAAAGGAAAAGTCTGTGTTCGTTTCCTTTTGATAACATTATCTCTCATCCATTTTATTAACGAAACATAAATATTCTGATATATGGTTGATGAGGATGAGGATGAGATGAACCTAACCTATAGAACAGGGCATTTTATATAAGGGAAAAAAACAATGTAAATATTAACTACATCTGCGCGTTATGGAACTTTATTTGTTTTTATAATGGAACATTAAAAATTGATGCAACATTTTGAAATTTTTCATTTTAAATGCAAAAAAAAAACAAGAAGGTTTGAGAAAATGTTAAACAAATACGTTGTGTTTATGCAACGTATTCGTAAGTCCCGACCCATCTACAAGAAAGGGAATTCTTTTAAATTGCATTGACTTTTTTTCCTCATTTTTTGGGTAATAAATAAATTATTTTATTCATCGTTTATCATACCGAGTAATGTTGCCATTCATTTGAACGATTATTAGTGGACACCGCTGTATTATTGCTAGTAATAAAAAGAAGTTGAAATTAAGACGTTGATGACATTGTGGTCTAATATTTTCTGTAAAACCTACAAACCCAATATTTTGAATTTCAGCTTATACAGCTGCATGATTAATAAGTAACGCGACTTGGACACAATTTATCCCATCGCCCCCATGTACGAAAATCTTATATTTTATAGTAATTTTAAATTAATTAAATAATTTTTAAATAATAAAATCATATTAAATTTATTTTAATTGTTTTTCTGCCTTTTTCCGCATCATTAAAATTGCATATTATCCGATTTGTGCTTTTGACAAATATACTGTAGCAATACTTTCACTTACGGCCGCGTCTTTCATACAATAGTTGGGCCTTGGGCACGTAAATTCTTGGGGCCCGAATTTCGTTTCGTTTCATTTATTGTTTCGTTACAGTTTGATTATTTGAATGGAAAATAGGTTTCAACACGAATAAAATTATGCCCCAACCCTAAATCAGTGATTGCCAACGAAGCTTTGAGTGCGAATTATATACAATTACATATATGAAGCTTTAACAGCTCGGGCAATTTGGGTAAAATGGGTATAGGCGTGGTAAACAGGGCCCTAAATCATTCTTTGAACTTTTAAGCTTTTGAGGAGCTTTCGTTGAGAAATGTTAGATTTGATTAAAATTTTAATTAGTCAGATTAAAGTTTTTTTTGAAAAGGTATCAAATTTGATTCAAAACTTAAAGATTTCGCTGAGTTTGCAATCTTATGGGAAGCTTTTGTCGTAACATCTTTAGTTTCGTTGCAGTTAAATTATTGGGATAAAACGTAGGTTTCAATATGAATAAAATTCAATCCCAAAGTGGCAGCTTTCTTTGACCATTAAAAGCTTTTGTAGAGCTTTTGTAGGAATCTTACAGATTTGATTAAAATTTAATTATTCGGATAAAAATTTGATTTGAAAACGAATAAAATGTGGTTAAGAACTTTAAGCTTTCACTGAGCTTTTAAGTTCATGTGGATTATTTACAGTAAAATTTTAATTTCGTTGCAGTTTTGAATAAAAAGTAGGTTTTCATACGAATAAAATTACATACCAAAGTTGAAGCTATCTTGGCTTTTGAAGAGCTTTTGTAGGAATTTTTCAGATTTAATTTACTTAGAGCTTCTCTATAGAATTTTTTAAATTTATTCATAACTCCTCTGCAAAAGTTTCGGAAAGACAGAAAAATGTCAGACAAAACTGTTTTATCGCATATTCACTCTAGATAGAGCTAATAAGTCGATATTTTAGCGATTGTTTACATATTTCATAGCAAAATTTCTTTCAATTTTCTATTACAAAAATTCTGTTCTTCATTCTAACAAACAAAAATCCCATTTACACCATTTCATATTGAATTTTTTTTAGATTAATACGGGCCAATTTCATATAACCCCTTTCCCCACCTTTCCCCACCATCTCCAATGTCAGCAATGTTAAATTATTTCATTCAAATTCGGTTTCTATATTCCTTTTATTTATTTAAAGAGACTGAGTGTCGATTCAACGCACATACCAAAGTACCACGTATCTCTAATATGGCCACAGGATCTTCAGGTCTTATTTGAGGTTTATATGATCAGCATATCCATTCAATCCAGTCAATCTTCTAACAATGAAATTTTTCGAATTATAATTATTTTTAATTAATTTAGGTGAGAGGCTGATTGGGAAATTCAGAAAATAAAACGCCTGAAACGGTTTTGTAATTATGAAAATTTATTTTATATTTAAATTTGGAAAAGTTCAATGTTACTTTCTCATTTGTCAGCTTTCACCTACTGACCTTCAGGTGACAAAAATAAATATTTTTTCTAACAAATTTCATCCCAAGAAACATTAAATCGCACTCACCCGTTCCTCCTCCCTAATCATCTCAGCAATTCCCGGTTTTATCTCCATCTCATCCGGATGATTAATTTGTGTGGATATCGTATTCATGGCCATCGCCTGTAATGTTGGCGCCAATTGAAATTGTGAATTTGGTGTCGAGTCTCGGGACGATCCCAAATGACCACCAATTTTACTACCGGTAACTACCGGTGATGTACGTTCATGTTGTTGTTGCTGCTGTCCAACATTTATTAACCGTTCCAATTCCGGATCGGGTAAATGTGTCGAATCGGTGGTATGATGCCAGCGACGTTTCCGCTGTTTCGTATCCGGTGAATAGGATTTTTCGCGATCGTCCGACTGTTTATTACCGGTAACGACCGGTGGTGGTGACATTTTCGATTTTTTAACAGCAATCGTTGTTAGATCGGCCATCGAACCGTCCTGTTCCTTATTGATATCGGTTAGACCACGAATTTTTAACATTTCAGCGATTCGTAGTAACGGTCCAATCTGTTCCTGGCTCACATTTATCTCCCCTTTATACATGAAATCAATTGATGCCTTCAAATCTTGCCAATTAACATCCCTCATAATTATGATTGGATGTTGACAGGGATTGTCGGAAAACAATCGATGAAAATATGGACTGCATGCGGACAATACCATTTTATGGGCTTTTATTGTCTGGCCATCACACGCCAATGTACAATCAACAAATGATTCGTTTTGGAGCAATTGATCGAACACATTTGTCAGGTTACGTTGGTAGTTGTTCCACCGTAAACAGAATTGTTGGGTATCCGTTTTCGATGATTCGGTTTTGATGAAACGGATTTGGCCGTCCACGGATTTCTCGAAATCATTATTGGTACGTGATGATGGGCTGGCCGATGATAGAAACGTTGTCGATGGACTTGGGGTTCGGTGATCGATTAAAGACATTTTTTATTAATAAAACAATTTATTTTTGGCGGGATTATTTCCTTTATTATTTTATAATCAAATTAAAAAAAATATTTAATTATTTTAAATAATTGAAACATTTGTAGTTTTTTCGGAGGGAAAAGAAAAACATTTTTTTGAATTTTTCCAAAGACTTTTCCTATTTATTTGTATTTCCTAATTTTGAAAAAAATATATATTTCCACCATCAAGTTAATTTTGAATTAACTGAAAATCCCGAAAAATCGTCGAAACTGTCGGGGAAAAATTAATTTTTTTCACTCCCTTTTTTTAATATATAGTTTTCCACTTTATAAAAAAGAAAATTGCAACCGTTTTTCACAGTTTTCCCCCTACTTAGAAGTGATATTACTTTCACGACGGTTTAATTAATACTGAAATGTTTTCAATTTATTTTCGAGTATTGAATGAATTTTTCGGAAAAAATTTATTTTACTAATACATACGAGAATCTATTGAGAAAATGATATAATAATAATAATAACAATATTTCCTGGTTTGACTGTATTAAGATAAATCTCCTTATTCAACACGAGGCAATTGAATCGCATCGTTTCTATAAAAGAATTGTTTGTAAATATTGTTTGCTCAAACATTCCACCTGAAGAGAAAACCATTCGGGTTATGAATGAAACATAGGGGAAATATAGTTTGTTAAGAGTAGTAAAGTAATATACTATTTTATTTTATTATCAAAAAGCTTTGGAATATTTAAAAAAAAAAGAGTTTTTAATAAAGATAAATCCGAAAAATCCCCAACAAAACTTTGGGCTTTTTTTTATTTATAAAACAGAATAAAATCGTGTTTTGTAGGCCCCACCTTATTTGTGAAGGAGAAAATGATCGGATATAAACAAAACGTGTTTTTCTGTTAAATAATTAAATTATTTTTATTGGGCGTTGGAAATGGAAAATTAATTAATTAAATTGTTTCAATAAAAAAGAAATCAATTTAATTTTTCTTTTGGTTAGATAAGAGATAAGAGAATTTATGTTCACAAGAATTTTATTTAATAAAAAAAAAATGTATAATAATGAAATTTTTATCTACAAAAAATAAACAATTTTTCACCTATCAAAAACTTCAAAAATTAATTATTATTTTTATTATGATAACTTCCTTAGAACAGAGTCGAACTGATTTTTTGTGGCGCTGAATCTAGTAGCAGTAACAGTTGGACGTACCTTTGGAAAAATCCTTTCCTAAAGAAAAATCTGTTATGTAAGAATATGTCCGGATAGAATTTCCATTCAAATTTCCCAATATTTCATGTCAAACAAACAAAAATCTAAAGGATATCTTTCAAAAGTTATCAAAATATTCTTGCAATTAACTTAAAAAAATATACGAAATGGAGTCCTTAAAATATTGTTTAATGATATATCCACGAATTTTAAAAAATCAATGTTCTCGCATTACATGTCTGGAAATAAAAGAATTTAAATTAAAAAATTTTAAAGGAAAAATATTCATTACCCCTGAGTAAATTTTAATGAATTTAAATTTTATTCCAAATCCATAAAAATACTGAAAATCTGCTTCCTGTAAATATCTTCTTGCTCCAGAGCTCCGTGTCCGATATTAAGTAATATTTCTTCTAAATATAATTATAAGATTGAGTTGCAACTGCTCATTAAGCCCCAACCTTCAAAAATTTTGAATCATGCAGAACTTGTAAAATATCATATTCATAATATACAATAAATATACGTCAGAAAATTGAATTAAATTCGATAATTTTGATTTTCAAAAATATTTTGAAAATTTACAAAGGAAGAAAAAATTTAATAATAATAATTCGAATATTTCTATTATTCTAAAAACCATTTCTAATAATTCAATCTGAAAATCCGAAAATGTCTAAGTTTTCGAAAGATTTGGTAAAAATCAGAATTTTACAACCAACATGAAATTGGAAAATTTCAGAAATATAGATCAATTTTATGGAAATCGAAAAATATTACAAATACCTTCACAAACAATAAAATTTTATAAAATCAAAAATGTTTTATGTTATGGAGATTTTTAAAAAGTTATCAAATTCTAAAAAATTTGTCAGATTTCCAAGAAATGTACGAATTGCCCGATTTATCTAAAATTTGTCTTGGTAAGTAAACTTCTATGATACAAGTATATTTACTGTCCAGAAATATTGACAAATTGCTCAGTTTTTTCTGAAAAACCAACGATTTGATTTAATTTTCATTATACTTCAGACCGTTCTGAGGAAGTACAAAATTTTCCAACCATTTTCTTAAGAACGGGGAAAATATAATGACGCGGAATTGGTAACAAATAAATAATGACAAAATTTATTTCTCAAAATTTTGGAAAAACTGACCTGCAAATTTTTAATGGGTTGTAGTTCTTGTTTTCGTAGTAACAACTTTCTGATTTTTCATAAAAATGTCCGAAAAATATGAAATTGGCGACTTGAATCATATTTTCTAATTTTCAAGAATTCTCCATATTCTAATAAATTTTTCTGATTTTAACGCATATTTCGGAAAGATTTTCAGATATTTTTCCCAAATTACCCGATTTTTATCAAATAATTTGCCATTTTTTGATATAAATCCTTCATTAGATTGGAGGTCACACCATTCAGGGCATAATTTTGTGATGATTTTATTTTTTTATCGAGGACGTAAATAAAGTAAGTCCTACTCTTCCTCTAGATAAGCAAATTTCAATAGACTGATATGGTTGACCAAACTAAATTTCAGCGTCTGTTCACTAATTTACCTTTGGGGATAAGACAAATACATTTTCGATTTTGGATAATATTTCTCGGTTAATAACTCTTTCTTTCTCGACTTTTCACGGACATTTATAATTTTTTTCGACTTCTCCAAAGTTCCTCAGATTTACTAGTCATTACCTGATTTTCCAAATCATTAACCAAATTAATTAACAATTTCCATATGTTTCTGAGTGTCCCCGATTTTTCTCAGATTTTTTTTTTTTTTGAATTTACTGAATTCTTCATCATCTATACCTTTTACTCTTCGAGGAAGTATAGTATAGGTCAAGGGTCGGCAACCTTTCTAGGCTGCGGGTCAAAATGTGAGTATTAAGAAGACGTTTCGGGTCAGTGGTATTTTCATTTTTAAAACAGCCTTTTTTGGTCAATATGATGCCCCCAAATTCTTTCCTGCTTAAATGCGGGATAAAATAATTAAAGTAGAGCAGTGGCGTGCGTTCAGCGTCTCCATAAGATTTAGAGAATTTTTATGTAGATTTCTTCGGCCGGAAAATATGTAAAAACGCAGAAAGTTGCTTTAACAGTTAGGTAAAAATACAAAAAATTAATATTTCGGAATAGTCGAAATTTATCTATAAGAAAAATCAGAAATTCGTTAGAGCTCGTACCGAGAAACTTGAATATCGGACATCGCAACATTTGATCCGAATTTCCCAATTATTTTCTTCACATCCAAAAAAATCTAATGAAGCAGGAATCTTCTAAATTAGCTGAGGAAAAATACAAAAATATCAAAATTATACATTTCGTTCAAAAGCTCTACAAAAACCTAAAAGCTCCTAGAAAGCTTAATTTTCCAAGCCCTTTTTTTGCGTCTTAAAATCTATTTTCTATCCAAACAACGACCATTTAACGAATTTTGAATTTTTCCAAAATAAAGCTTTTAAAATCCCGAAAGCTCATTTAAAAGCTTAAAATTAAAATGATATTTTGAATAATTTGGAATCGAATTTTTATCCGATTCATTAAATTTAAATGAAATGTCGAATTTTTGGCAGAAAGCTTATTCAAGCTATTAAAAGCACAATGAAAGCTTTAAGTTTCGAATTTAATTTTTAACGT